>OY365812.1:39066451-39284364 GCA_959347315.1 Bimastos eiseni | reverse complement strand
CAACGACTGACATCGGAGATAGTTTCAGCGACAACTCATGGCGCCATAGAAGTCATCCAAAAGCTCAACATCATCATCATCATTCAAAAAGAACAGTCCATCTCTTCCACAGTTTCAACAGCCGTTAAACCGCTCGCTCTCCTTCTCCACACCCCGCAACCACGGCAACTGAGGACCGACAGTTCAAACCAATTCACCAAGAATCACCAGCCAGCACCAAACCTGGGGATCAGCAATTCCACCACTGCCACCAGCACCCCCAACCGCCGCCACCCCTTCTCAGCTTCCACTCCTCTCAGGACTTCTAACTGTTGGCAATTAATAGCAATTCATACTGAAGACTTATACAGCGCCCTTTTAAAAGATGTCTACCCAGAGGCGCTCCGATGATCTCGGCTCAAGGCCGAAAACTCACCTCCTCCATTCAACTTATGGCTTTCAATGTCTACTTCTGAACGCAGTGAGTAGGACGTTAAGTTCTCCTATTTTATACACTTGGTGAACCAATGCCTCTCTTCGTTCTCTCGAGACCACTTTCGTTCTTTTTGATCTCTCGCAGCCGATGCGCCTGATTTGTGTGCACGGTGAGAGGCGCTATATAAACTTATAGACACAATACAATACGTTATACGCAATGTTTACGCATACCTACAAGCACAGTTTCGAGTTTCCCAATCATTTACTACTTTCAAGAAGTCCTTGTTGAATGTGTAAAGCCGAGGGAATGGTTTAATACCCCGTTTAAATCTGCGGCGACCTGTTGAGCGTCAAGAGGGGCGAGGTGCTTCTGGTTAGGAAGGGTTATCAACCCGAACGAGAGGAGGGTTAACAGCGATGCCAGAGGAGCCACGGGGAAAGGCGAAACAGACCTGATCATCATCCACGGCATCTGGTCGACTGGCAGACTCCAAAGGCCGCCAGATAAGGAAGGGAGGAAAGGAGGAAGAGAGAGACGGAGGAAGACGGAGGGAGAGACGGAGGAGGAGAGAGACGGAGAAAAGATGGAGATACGGAGGAAGAGGGAGGGGGAGAGCGCACTGGCTGGCTCGATGGCTAACACATTTCGCTGACGCACGTGGCTCGAAGACTGCTTGCCAATAATTATAACGGCTTAACCAATGATGCTTATGCTACTCTAAAGATGTGTGTGTGTGTGTGTGTGCTTGTAGGTATGCGCATAATATGATGTATAGTATTTATGAACTTATATAGCGCCTCTGTTGATGACGGCGGTGATGATGATGACGATTACGATGACATAAGCATAGTTCTTGAGTTGCGAATTGTAACGAAATCTGTTAACAATCTTACAAATAGCAGAAAGAACAACACACCAGAGCAGAACTAAAGAGAAACTGACGACAGACTTAATAGATCCAACGTACTCTTATTTCCTTCTATGTTTGGATCGGCTAATCAGAAGCACCTTGATGCCAAACGGAGTCCACCTGGGACGCCTCCCTCCCTCGGCCGGAGAACGCAAGGACCCTGCCATCGACAAGGCCAGCGGTGCCTCCTAGTCCCAGCCTCCCCTTTCCCAGGTGGGGAAAATGGGGTCGAAGGTCAACCGGTGAAATTCTTGCACTCAGGTCAGAGGTCAATGTCTGCAGAACGCGTAGAGAATGCATTTATACTGCGCATTTTCATGCTAGAAAATACGCAGTGTAATTCCTAGCACAAAAATGTGCAGTATAAATGTCAAGCTACTTATACAAAGCCCTTGTGGTTTAATCTTTACCGATACGATCGTCGTAATTATTGCATTCATAATAAGAAATTTATATAATGCGTCTTAAAATCAACTCAGGCATTGGACTTCTCAGCGAGTGAGTGAGTGAGTGAGCGAGACAGTGAATAAAAGAATGATTGATTGATTGGCTGATTGATAGAGTTATCGAGTGAGTGAGCGAGTTAATGAGTGAGTGAGCTAGCTCAAACAATTCTGTATGGTTTATTTTCCAAAAGTCGTTTGATCAGCCATGGACCACTTCAACCGCATCTCCCTATTACCAGAGGCTGCCCCACCTAGGGGTCCTATCCCCAGGTTCAAAGGGAAGCCACCTGGAGGGTTCTGACTCGCTCCCTTTGAGCACTTGAGGCCAGGCAGGGGTTACTGACCCCAGACTGTCACTTGGTCTCCTGATGGGTTGGCACCGTAGGACTCGGTTGGAACGGAGCCAAAGGGTTAAGTAAACAAATGGGGTTCTCAGATAATAATTAGCATTCACTTAGGACGCTATATGAATATCAAGATATACAATCCCACAGACTTCTTTTTTCCTCATCTAATATCTTATTTACCAACCATCACATCCATCCACTTACCCATCCACCGATACATCCCACCCATCCAGTTTCTATTTATCCACTCATTTTCCATCCATCCGTTCATCCATTTTATCCCTGAACATCCATCCACCAACAATACATCCATCCTTCCTTCATCTACCCAATCATCCACCCACCATCATTCCATCTATTTATCCATCCATCCATCCATCTATCTATCCATCCATCCATCCACCATTGGTTTATCCATATATCCATCAATCCATCACCCACCATCCATCCATCTATCTATCCATCAATCCACCCATCCATCCACCCACCCACCATCCATTCCTCTCTACCTATACACGCTTCCATCCACCATATCTCTATCCATCCATCCATCCATCCGTCCACCCATCATCCATCAATCCCTCAATCTATCCACCATCCATCCATCCCACTGCTCAGTCATCCATCTACTCAGCACCATGAATCAGCTAATTCCTCCACATAATCCTCATCATACCAGGCTCTGGTGTACTTTCCTACCCCACTCATGCTTTGAATACTCTCATTCCCAAACGAACTCCAAAGGGAATCCTAAGAAAACCCCAAAAGGTGAGTCCTTAGCCAATAGGCAGCCAACTACAGCCATGCATAAAATAAGTTCCTCCTCTCCATGCATGGTCTCCATGGTCACTCGATCCTTAATCCTAGATGCCTGTTCTCTACTCAAGCTTGAAATTCATACCATTTGGTATTAATGAGTTGTGAAGCTGGAGAATTTTTATCACAACAACTTAAATTCAATCTGGTCCCAAATCCAGTCCAATCTGATGAATTGTCTTTTTTTAGTCAAATATAATCCACCCTAAACCAATTGAATCTAATCTCTTTATCTGTTTATTCTAACCTAATCCAGTCAGTTAATCTAACATTTAGTAATCAAATCTAATCCAATCTATTCTAATCAAATCTTATGGATTCTAATCGAATTTTATGTATTTTAATCAAATCTTCTCTAATCCAATCTGACTTAGGCCTACTCTATTTTCGTCTAATCAAATCAACTCAAAACCAATTCTAATCAAATCCATCTGGTCAATCAAAAACATCAATTAATCTCTAGCTGATAAAGTAATTAATTAATCCATTCAAAAACCCTCACCTGTTACAAATTTCCCTTGTTGTATGACGTCACAGGCTCCTTCCTATCTGGCTGTGGATAGTACAGATGTTCTGCATTAAAAAACAGACAGAAAAATAAAACAAGAACATAAACATAAATAGATGCAAATCTACGATTTAAGCTCAGTGGGGATTTCTGTATTGTATCAAGAATTTTAAATTATATTGGTCCTTGGTACTGTATTAACACTTAAATGATGACAGCATCCAAGGAGTGACTGAGGAACGAGTACAAATCTTCTTTTTTTAAAGCACTGGAGTCTATGGGGCAATGACAGAAAAATTGGGGAAATTAAATGTCATGTCTGTCTGTTATAAATTGTTATAATTATTAATTTGTCAGCTTCTGTATAGACCTATATAAATTATATAAAATACTACAATAGGCATCGGACAATGCAACAGCAAGTCCAAGATGTAAGCTGGCCAACATCAGGAAGAAATGAGCAGAGATACAAGCAGACTGACTGTCTGTCTGTCTCTCTGTCTGTCTGTCCTTTTGTCCAATTTGACTCTACCTCACTGACTCTAAATTAGTCAGTCTGAATCGGACACTGTGTGATAACAAAGATAATTAGCATCGCCCTCCTCTTTTATCCTAGCTTGGAACTGGTACTGGCATATTCCAAGTGTCTGAATATGCCTGTGGTAGACCTATCTCTCTCAAATAAGCAAAGTGTGTGCAATCGTGTGTGTGTGTGTGTGTGTGTGTGTGTGTGTGTGTGTGTGTGTGTGTGTGTGTGTGTGTGTGTGTGTGTGTGTGTGTGTGTGTGTGTGTGTGTGTGTGTGTGTTGGATAATAACACATGGGGGTATATTAAGACACATGAAATTTTTCTGTCGGCCAAAGCAACATCAATGTAACTAGGTCATGAAGACTCCTGATCATCTAAAAGTGTCACGCAATCAAGTCAATGAAACGGTTCTCACGCCATCTCAACAATCAATTTCATTTCATTTCCACCAATGAGTATTTAGCCTAGAGGTAAACCTCATGGCCCTGCATGCTTGGGTCAACCTTTGGCACAGGCACAGGCGAGAAGGTCAGAAGAACAATGGGGCGTAAGTCGGCAAGCTGTCAAGGAGGCAACCAGCATAACAGGGCGTTATTTGCAACAGAGAGGATTACAAGTTACAACATTAAACCCTCTGGACCATAAGTGGATTAATTAGATCCTTCTTCTTTGGTTCTCTAACTTCTTAAGCACTTCTAGTGTCCAATGGTTTCCGGCTCTTGCCTTCAACTTGCGGAAGGCCTAACCCTTCATCATCCACTCCAACAGTATCAACCTAATCTTATTAGTCCTTTAAAAAATCCCTCCCCTTTATCTCAAAGCTGTTCCTCCCACGTTACATAATGACTAGAAAGCTACATTCCAACTCATTCAACTCTTCTCCGTCCCATTGAAAAGGCTATCCTGTGCTATCCAAGTTATTCACAACATAATTTATCATCAGTAGAAGTTGATATGGCAGCGTTAGAGCAGCAGAGCCTTGGTCTACTTACCCAATAGGAGAGTACGATATCTCATTTAATGCTCTCAGTTTCATCAACCGAGTGCTAGCATTTTTCATTCAAACCACGCGATATCCTCACTCTCGATCTCTAAATTTCAGAGGACCACGTAAGTCTCAGCACTCAGCGGCTCCAACCGTGGTCGGCCCTATAAATAGAACCAATATAAAATGTCAAAGTCTCTACTATCGAGCCAGCAGAAGCCAGGCCGCGATCAGTTTACAGTTGGCCTCGATGTATGGAGAGGGTCCCGTCAAGCGCAGAAGCAGCACACAAAGGTCACCCGAAACCTTATTCCGCTCTGCTATAAAACTTTCTGCATCGTTCCGATCGACTGTTTATGTTGTTATCGCGTGAAATTCGCCAAATAAAAGCAGAAATGAGTCCAGAAGCGAAAAACAGAACTTCGTTAGCGATGCTAACTTTCCTCCGTTTCACCAACCAGTCCGACGTCTGTCACAGGCAATAACTAAACAACACCGCGTGTGATACGGGAGTTAAAGATCGCGATCTTTAACTTTCGTATCCCACATGTTTTCAGGCATCAAAAAGGCCAAACTTAAATCGCATCATCCAACGAAATGCATGTGTTAACACTGATTCTTACTAACGCCCATGATAAGTTACCATACGCGTTTTTTAGAACTAATCCCTACACTGAATTTGAACTTTGAAACTAATTCCCGTGCCAGACGTCTCATACCAACGCAGCGTTTCGATCAGTATATATTATAGCGCTAGGAATATTATTTCGTCATCAAACGATATTCAAATCTTGCCTCAGAAAGTGATAAAAGAAAGGCGGGTCTTTACAGATTTTAAGTCACCAAGGTGAGTGAAGTACTTCAATACAGTCAAAGAATTTCTTTCACATTTCACTAAACCAGCAGCAGATGCATAAAGGTTCTTAAATTTAGCAAAGCTCTTCTTCGTGCCTTTCTGCGTTTGTTATTGATGTAGCCAAGGATATTCGTTATTTTATGAAGAGTCGTTCTCGTAAAAGAAAATAATATGTTATTTGCTAAATAGATACGCAATCCACAAACTCGTTCATTTTATATTATTAACTAATCTTCCAGCATCCGTTACTTGTTCTTCACACTGCTTGAGATCTTTAGACAACCCCTCTGATATGATGCAGCACTTGTAAATAAGCCGATGCTCTGAGTATTTCCTTACGTGAATACTTCATAGGATTTTGAAGGCAAGCACGATTTTATAATCAATGGCATACGAAATTATTAATTAATTTAGTTGCAGAGAGTGTCGTTCCATTGGGCTGCTTTTGGACTTGCTCGTTTTGTGTACGATGTCTGGTAGTATGCCTTTCATGACATTCAAGATGGCTTCCGCTGTAAACATGTGTTGCATTAGGGTAATTCCGAATTATTCCTTAACGAGAATCGTTGCAAATAACTGCCTGTTTCCAGGAGTGGCAAAGTTTATTACACGCAGTGCTTCGTCCACCTGTCTGAGAAAGACTCGGACGAGCTTTCTAGCGCAGGTGTCATATGGCGGCGGCATGTCCCCTGCCTTCTCTGGTCTTTGGTCGTCGTTACCGACAATCTTAGGCAATGTTAACACTAAATGTGGGTCCTGTCCTTCGGGTTTTGGTTATGCGATGTCGTATTCCACGCAAAAATCGAGTCTTGCGGAAGAAGTTACGAATGCAAAACTACCACCACCAACAACGCCTTCTGAATCGCCGACTGGAATGGAGGAACCGAAAGATCAGCAGAAAAAAGACTCGTGGTTTTCTGGCAAAAATGCGTGGAAGTTTGGTCTTGCGTCACTTGCTGTCATGGGCGTCATGATGTGTGGAAATATTCTCGTTTTGTGGGGTATGGCCTTGGTTTATCAGACACGATTTTAGATGAACTGGGATAATATAGTACTGATGAAACATTTAGGTTGATGATCAGTCGAGAGTGACAATACAAGGGTAGAGAATGTAAGATTAGGCTATGTTTTGCCAGGACAGAAAACTGGAACTGTAGCAGTCTGTGCGCATCCACAGGAATGATCTCTGGTAATCCCGAGTATGCTAACAAAATGGGCACCCCAAATGCTCACAAATAGCACTCCTAACTACCAGCCACATCCAATAATGCAATGCACTTGGTAAGTAAGTCATCAAAACGAATTATACAAAGCCATGCTAATTAGCACATTGGAAGAAACAAACTTTATAGCACTGCCCTATCGACCGTTTTGCACATAAATAACCACTGCAAGGGTAAAAATTACAATCCCAATGATAACCCCAGCAGCCTTTTGAATGAGTAGTGTTTCTAAAAACATATAGAGCACATCTTACATAGACTATATATAGACTATTCTTAGGTGCTTTTAGTGTGCAAGCCCTTGAAATTGGCTGGTAATTTTGACATGTATATGGATCCAGCATCTGCTTTTTGATCTAGTTAATGTTGGCATGACTACGGTTGCTTTGTGTGCCCCTCAGTTGATGTATTGTTCATTGTACACTGTCAATTTAGAAGTTACATATTAACAATACCATGGGCTTTACAAATATTACTGATAATTAAGGTCATTAACAAATAATTAGATTCTTTGTGACAGTGATTATTTTCATTGTTGTTAATTTGTGCAGGTCGACCAATCGTAGACCCTGAAGGAAACGAGGTTAGAACATACTGTTAATCGGCAGCTAAGGATTTTGTCTGTTTCAATTAAGATCTGTTTTTTTATATTTATTTATCTATTTATTATACTTGTTTTATGTTAAATCCGAAGCATCATTTGAGTAAATGTGAATGTCAGAAAGAGGTGCAGCTTTAAATTTCAGGACCTATCAAGATTACTCGAGTGTGTCCTACAGGATTAGTCTTTGCTTCATGATGCTCTGGACTGGCCCTTTCTTTTCGTATCTCAAATCCATGCTCTCTACCACTACTGGTCTTAGTGTTGAACTAGTCCAGGGTTGTTACATGGACTCAAGTCCACATTCATCGGATATAAGACCCATCATGCTGGTGACTGAATCATTTGGCCCCACAATGCATTTCTTTATGTTGAATAGATGTAAGTTTGGGGGCAGCTGAAACGCCTTTCCATGAACAACTTTCCCAAATAACAATGTGGAGCTGGCAAATTGACTTTTGCTCAAGTTTAGTGCCTATGCAAGGTTATAAAAGATGCTGTTGAAGTAACCACATACGTTCTTAATGACATACACTCTGTATGGACCTATTGGCCTATTAGATATCGTCATTTGTCCAAATAACGTAGTAGAATTAAGGTTTCAAAATTTCAGCATTTTTTTATCGAGAAACTCAACATGCTGCAAACCTTATAATATTTATCCAGCATCTGTGTGGACCTATTACTATTGACATCAAAATTCTGCATATTTATCTTCATTTGTTCAAATAATGTAGCAGAAATTATGGTTTAAAAGTTTGTGAAGAAAATGCTGAACCCGGGTTCGGCGTTCTTTTATTGAGAAACCAGACATGCTCAAAACCAAATAACATTTATCCAGCAATCATACTGGTTGAGTTATGCAAAGGTTTGCTTGAAACTTCCTATTCTGTCATGAGAATTACTAGAAGTCTGACAGTTTCTCAGTTTCAACTTGGAAGAATTAAGAGAGGTTGAAAGTAGATATTTTATGTTTTAAATGTCCGTTTGTTTCAGGTTGTAGACGAGTTTACAGAATGTAAGTACAACTTCTTAACATTTGGAATCAAACATAAAACTATTTTATTCTTTAAACATCAGGATCTAATGATGGCACGAATTCTAAACAACTTCTAATTCTCCTGGATATGAGCATTCTAAAACGCACTATATAAATTCGCAGATGCATGCTTGTATACATGCATAAGTGCATGCCTACATACATACATAAATAAGGAATGCATTATTAAATTTAATAGCATAATTGTCATTGCAATGAGCATATAAGGTCCTATGCACATGCATACATAACTTGTACACATATATATGTACAAGCATATGTATACAAACTGTAAAATTTATGTGTACTAAGTTGATGTATTTAGGAAACTATTTAGGTTGACCTGATTGAAGGATAATTGTTGTCAATGAATCAGGGATTTTATGAACAAAGGCTGCCATTTAAGATGCACAGAGAGGAAAGGAGCTATATGAGCTGTTGTATTATGTTTTGCTGTTTGTGAATGTCTTGCAGTACCAACGTGGCAGGCTTATCCGAAACGAGCGTGGAAAGAGATGGTGGTCTTCAAAAAGGTCTTGTTTTATTTGTTTTTTAATGAGTTTATGCAAGCACTAAATGCTTATCTAAAAGGCATCAGTTGATCGTTGCACCTTTGTCTAAAATCAGAACACATTGGATATTTCTGTTCGCAACTCCATAGATCAGGGAAGCCAAGAAATCTGTGGTGGGTAATGATATTGAAAACATAATTTCATTGCAGTTGGTCTGTAAAATTGTGGCTTTGGGTCAGCGGTTATCAGTCAATGATTTGGTTTGTTTTCGTAGATGATTCAAGAACCGTCAAGTCTGAAGCTGTTGCCGGACCCGTTGAAGGAGCCGTGGTTCCAACCGCCCTACACCCTCGTCCTCGAAATGACCGGCGTTCTCGTACATCCGGATTGGACGGTATTGCTCTTTCTGTCTGACTGCATGTTCTTCTGTCTGTTTAGGTTTGTCTGCATATCTACCTATCAGTCTGTCTGCCTCCTTGTCTGTCTGCCTCCTTGTCTGTCTGTCTTCTTGGTTTTTTATAACTCAGTAATATAATGTCAGTGCAGACTGATTACACTGTGTTATGTAGTAACACCTGTTCTCAGTGTCTGCATAGTTCAAACAAGAGACAGTGACCATGATTTCTGTTCGATTAGAGCTATGGGAATCAACTATATTTATTAGTGCCTAGACCTAGTTTGGTTACTCTAGTTTTAAAGAATAACTTACTTTACAGACTGTGCAAATGTGGTATGCTTGTGCTTCAGTTGGGCACCGGGTGGAGGTTTAAAAAGCGTCCGGGTCTCGACTATTTTCTGCAACAGGTTGGACCTCCAATGTTTGAGGTTGTCATCTACACTCACGAGCAAGGCTTTGTAAGTAAATTTTTCCACTTACAAATTATTTCATGCTCTTTTAGACACAGATTGCGATGTGATAAAAGTGGATAACAAGGATTTCAAATTTCGATTTAGCTTTTGGTAGTGATTATGGAATTGCAACAGTGTTGGTAATGTGTCAGGAATGATTAGAAATGCCATTAACAATTATTGCAATTGCTCAAATACGCATTAGCACATATATCAGTTTGTTTGGAGGATTGGTAAGAACTTTTGTTTTTTTATATTTGCATATGTTCTTATTGTATACACAATGAAATACAATTGGATGTTGTTGTAGATATTAAGCATTGTCTTCTTTGTAACTTTCAATCTCACCGGTTTTGATCATTGTGGTTTTCTCATGCAGACGGCCTTTCCGATCATCGATGGACTCGATCCGGAAGGAAGGATCATGTTCCGTTTGTTCCGTGACGCAACTCGTTATGTAAATGGAGCTCATGTTAAGGTCAGAAATGGTGTATTCCTCAGACGAGCTGTACAAGTTTTGCCATTTTTTCATTTCGCTTTATTACTTGTTTTTTGGTATATGTTAAGGTAAAGAGTGAAAACGTGTCATTTTTTATGTCTTGTTTGGGACCTGAAGACCACAGTCGTTAGAATGTTGCACTTAATGCAGGAACATTGCCTTGTTGGTAGGGCTGTTAACGATTTATTTAATTTTAATGGTTAACTTTTGAAATTAATGATTAATTAATAGTTAATTTCGATTAAATCACAAAAATTTGTATGATTGCATTTGTCAAACAAATTAATGACATTTCAATTAAAATTTTCAGTTACTGAATATAGTTGCATACAGAAAAAAACACCAGCGGTTTTCTTGCTCATACTGAAGTGGTATGCAAACGATTTGTCGCAGTGAATGCAATAAACGTTATCAGCATTTTCAATATTTCTTTTAGCCAATTATTTAAATCCAAAATGTTCATGTAATCGACATGATATGTGTTTATATTTAATATCTCGATTACTATCCGCCGCCATATTGCAATGTGGCGGTTTATGTTGTTTCTTTCAGACTTTTGGTACATGTTAGTGATGGGCAAAATAATTGAAACAATTAATCGTTAAAAACAATTTTAATTGTTGTTAAAATAGATTAAAGATTAATCGAATAATTAATCGTTAATTTTTGCAGCTTTACTTGTTAGCGATATTGAAGTTATTGCGAACAGTTTAACGCATACAAGTCAGTCTGTTGCGTGATGTACTGTGCATACAACCCAACAAGAAATTTTGGGTTTTTATATGTTTCTTGCAACAAGTAAAAGAGGTTAATCAATTGGAGAAACATTGGTCAGACCATAACAGTTCTATACAATACAACTGTAATTTGATAATGCCCTCTTGAGAAAAAATTCAGAAGTGCAATTTGAAGCTGGGCTGAGCATAAGATCTGGAATGTAAGCTAGACCATGACAGTTCTGCCTCAAATACTCAGCCATAAGACTCGTTCCCGATGGCTGTAGAGAGATAGTCGCCTGTCTGTCACGGACCTTGATCTGTTGTGCGTTGCAGGATCTTGGGTGTCTGAACCGTGACCTTTCGAAGGTCATCATCGTCGACTGCGACCCCAAGTCCTTTTCACTTCAGCCTCAGAATGCCTTTCTTCTCAAGAAGTGGAACGGAGACGATAGCGATCGAACACTCATCGATCTTGCCGCTTTTCTTAAAAGTAAGTCTGGTGTTTGATCCTCGAAGCAATTATCTCCTTCTCGTCTTCATTGAAGGGTCATTGTAATTGTAACAGAACACTTATATAGCGCCTTTGTGGATGCCATGCATGTTGTAAGCTTTATGTTTATCCTTTTTTGATGTACATAAGATATGTAAAATGAACTTCTAATTGCTGCAACAGCTTTAGGTTATTATCTGTTGAATGACTTTCTAAGAAGCTAAGATTATGATGATTCTCTGTTGTCAAAATGTTTCTAACAGCTGGTAATTAGTTTGCAGTTGCCATGTCATGTGACTTGCTCTGTTAATGCATTTACACAATGCACTGCATTGGTTTCTCTGTCACTGTTTTTACACAATCATCTTTGAAAGTGTTAAATGGTTTTCTAGAATGTATTCTATTTTCTCTTTAATGGTTTTATGATTGCGTGATGATTTTGTTTTAGATCTTTTTCCTATGATTGCTGTAACATTCTTTGTAAAACTTTTTCTTACAGCAATCGCCCTCAGCAACGTAGAAGATGTTCGAACCGTACTTGAGCATTACAGCCAGTTCGACGACCCAGTTGCCGCATTCAAGGAGAAACAGCGAATACTCCAGGTGCATTCCAGTTTCCAATTGCGACAATATTTATATAGCGCTAGCTGTATGATTCAAAATAAAATATATCTGGAGCTTGCTAAGTTAAGTGTTTAACCAAAAATGGCAGCATTATGTCCATAGCAGCACCCATAGCGGCAACTGCTGGAGCTCTGCTGCCCCACTTCAGACGTGCAATTTTAGGTTACACTTTTGATTGATTGAACTCTTCATCCATTGCTTGCTGACTTCTAGTAGGCTGTGACAATCTTTTTCAGTCACTATAAGATTTCCTTATTAATAATGATAATTGTGGATGTGAAGTACTGATGTTTTTCCTCATGCTCCCTAACCTGTTGAATTTCAGGTGCATTTGTACGTTTTGCATATTTGGTTGTTTATATAGAGCCTTTCGTGAACAATGCCATGGGGATGCATCAATGGATTGAAGTTTTGTGGTTTTGATTGAATTTCATTGTAATTTGCGGCATGAGCAGGCGGTTTGAGTGCACGAGCTTCTGTGGGTTAAACTGGGTTGTAAATGATGGCAAGTCCTACGACGCAGCTGCCCCCCGCCCCCGCAATCATACAGGCGCAGCAGAATTGGAGAAGAGAACTCAACTTGTGTTTAATTTAGGAATGTGGAAGCTCACTTACCTGTGCACCAAACTCTGCTGTCACATATATAGTCTGGTGATGCCAGCCAATCCCAAGGCTGTTCTAATTACTTGGGTCTGAAATGAATGGTTGACGCTTATCATCTTTCTTCTGAATCAGCACTGTTAGGCAGATATGGCAAATACTACGATGTGCACCATGATAGAGTGGTTAGTTAATCTGTCATTTTTGCATCATTTTATTTGTCCTCAGGAGCAACAGGAGGAGCAGGCACGTTTAGCAACTGGACAGAAGACCCAGAAGCCTTTGTCGGGCAGCTGGACGTTCGGGCTGACCGGGCTGCGAAGGAGCTAGCCGCTCTAACGACAGCAATGCATCTTGTGGCGTCTCCTATTCCGCGATTTGAACTGCTTTTCCCAGCGATGAAACTATATGAAATTGTTTGCATTTTGAACAAATCTTGATCTGAAAGTTTAATGCAAAATCGAGGCAGAGTGTTTGCTACAGAATGATCGAATCTTGCGGCTGAATGAGGAATTTATTTCTGTGCAATGAACTGGGAAAGATGAATAAGTGATGTTGGTTTACAGAATATGAAAAATAAATAACACGATGTTGAGAAAAGCAAGTTGTGCGTGAGTTTGGTTCTCGAATTACCACCGTTGCCCCCCTTCTTTTGACTTCAATAATGCCGAACCCTTGTATGCTTGTATGTCACATAGGGTTCTAATTTAGGCCTTTAGATAGAAATTTCTTTCCTGTTTATTGTACAGAAATAGAATCGTCTCATATGATATTTTCTATGTTCAGGCAATTATAGCTCAGTGGGACATTGCAGAGTTTACAAATTTTTAAGTAATACAATTTTCTGCTTAAAAGTTGGGAATTTAAAAGTAATGATGATGGTTTAGACTACTGTAGTGTAGAAAGCAAATGAGAATTGCTTTTCAAGGACTGCAATGTAGTAAGTTTTTAATACAGGCCTGTAGAGATGGCTACTACAATAAGGGATCTATCAATGCTACTGAAATACTTGTTACTACTTCGAATGCAGAAGGCAGAGTGACTGATAGCTTTAACTAAATATTATTAGGCTGTGTACCTAAGTGTTGCGTTAAGATTAGTATATTACTTTGCTACTGGATCTGCTATCAAAGTCTATGACTTTCTAAAACTTTTGATTATGTGACTTGCCTTTGTTTCTTCAGTTAAGTGATGCATTATTCCTTATGTAATCTCAAAACGCTCTAAACTAACCATTTATTCTGATAAGTATAATTAACTAACTGTTTTCTTGCAATTCAAAATGAGTGTGTTAAATTAGAATCAAGTTTTGAAAATCATTTAATTCTTTGTATCAATTGTGTTTTGCTGATTGGTGCTAACGTGAACTAATTTGACCAGTTGACACTGTACATTAGCATCTCATAGGCTCTTCATAAAATGCAATGGTATTAGGGTAGCCTATTTGGAAAAATTATTGTTCTACATTGTCTGTGTTTCATCATGTAGTCCTAGTTCGTTTCGCCCTGTCGAATAAATTCTGAAAAGCCTTCTGGTTCTTGGCCCTTGTGTCTCGGTCAACGCTGAAATCAAGATGATGGCAAAGACTGAAGCTTTCCTTATTACAGAGGGTGAAACGAACTACATTGTTTTCGTTCTTTAATCGTTAAATCTTGAATACAACGCTGCTAAGCATAGGCCTAGCCTCCTAAGATGGGGTGGAACACAGATGAGCTGAGCTTTCTCCTTCACATTCTCATATAAATGGAAGCAGAGGCCGAGAAAGTTTTCGTAATCTCTAATGCGCCACTTGAAAGCCAAGCGCAGGGCACCAACTTATTAACGAGCGCTGCGTCAAATCGAAAGGTTGTCCAAAGGATAGTTCGTGGGAGGTCTGAGTTTGGTTTCGACAAGGTCAGCAAGGAGGCAGAGTAGCTGTCAAGGAGGGTGTCGTTTTGGTCGAGGATTAACAGATGGAATGTCAAGTAACGAGTCTGGGTAAGAGTTCTTGAAAAGGTTGGACTCAAGTTTAGAATGGAAAGCCCGAGGTAGGATGGATAGGGGCTAGGGACAGATGACGTTGCATGACGGGCAGTGATGATGGAGGAACCGATAAGGCACGAAATTCAGGAGAAAGGTCGCTCCAAAGACGTGGTGCGGCGTTGGATATGGCGCGTTTGGAGAACTTGAGATGAGATGTGATCGGGGGTCGAGTGAGGGGGAGGCAAGACGACCATCGGGTAGAGCGGGTTGGCTGGATGGTGAAGAGTTCTCGAAGATATTTGGGCTAGGAGTGTTGTATGGAGTTGTAAGTTAGTGATAGGACTTCGAAATGATTGCACTCTGGGTTTTTTAGCCAATGAAATGATTTGAGGACTGGAGTGATGTGATGATGCTTAGGTGTTCTGGTGACGGCTCTGTGTAGTAAGTCTCTAGTACTTCACACGCACTCGTAGCTGCCTCTCCAGATTGGTTAAGGGATGTTCTCGTCCATCATGTGTGTGCCTATGAAATCCGAGTAGCTGTCATGTAAATCTTCGAAAATTCCTAAGTGCCCACAAAAGCCACGTCAGGGAGACCAGCTTATTCACCGGCGATGATGCAACTTTCAATGCCCCTAGTTCATAATCTATAAATCCTACAGCGCCCAAAACGTGAAGTCGCGGGAACCGGCTTAATCATAGGCGCGTAGTCAAAGCATTATCGACAGACCTTAGACGAGGTGAATCTGTACCAAGCAAGGTCCAAAGGGGTCCGACGCTGTTTTCCCAATACCTAACCTAACACGTCATACAGCGTTGTCTCCGGAAAGTGGAAACCTTCAGCGGCCATGAAAAGCTGTAGCACGGTGCTTAGCTTTTGATCAGAGCTTCAGACATCAAAGTAGATGTGTGATTTTACGATGCATTACTTTTACGAATTTATTGAGTCGCGATTGGGCGTTTTGGGCGGTGGCTGCACAGCGTAGCCCTTGACGACGGTGTTTGAGAGGGTTTTGCTGTGTCGCAAAACGTTTGGATTTTGTCGCGATTCTTCCTTTTTCTAAAATGGTGAGTGAAGATTTTGCTCGGAAATAATTCGGCGGCGACATCTTACGCCGCCCTCGTTGGCTGTTCAGCGGATTCGACCTTTCCGATTTGCGATTCGGAGACGGTTACATATTGCTCATGCGATTGATCTGTCATCGCCTCGCCTCTACAGCCGCTGCCTCAACATGTTCAGCTCAACGGCTCGTAAATGTAATGTAATGTAATGCAATGAAAAGAGCATTTATATAGCGCCTTTCGGTATCACCTTAATATTCTCAATTTAACGCACGATCACTGTTTAAATATGAAATCTATATGATAGAGTGCTACCAATGTTTGGTGAAATAAAGATCGATATATATACATATACATTGTCGCAATGTTATGCCCTATGGGGAACTATTTCAATGTTCGGTTACACTATATTACCGGGTAGCTGTGTTTGGTAGAGACGAAGGTGTAATGTTATGTAAGGCTTGGTATATTTTAGATGCAATAGCCATTTGACTCATGCTCTGCAGAAAATGGTTAGGTTTCTGATTTATATTCTTATATTTGGACACTAAAATCTTAAATCATATGAGACCATTTCTATTCTGTAACTAAACATGGTAACACTATAATATTATTATATGTTTTAGTACAATTATGAGACTATTACAAGGCCTGATCAATAAGTTTCTGCCCTTTGTTTACTTTTGTTCTGATGGAGCCATTACCTGAGTGAACTATTGCAATATTAATGAAATATCACCTTGGAATTGTTAGCATAAAAATTATTGGTACCCAAGGTGCATAACACCTTAGGGTGCCATAATGTTATAAATGTATTGCCATTAATAAGTGATAGAAGCTTCTGTAATTTGACAGGGAAATGAAACGTCTCTGCCTCTAGAGCTTTGCTCAACTTGTAAGTATCCTTAATTCATAGTCTAATTTATTTACAGAAGTTTGAACCAGATTAGAGTACTATATTATTGCCATGGCAACAGAGATAGTAGATAGCTACAAATGTGTATAGATTAGATTGGTTTAGTAATAGGCAATATAAAACTTGCCCAATGCTGCCATATATCTTGCGTGTGCGATATATTGTAAACTGTTGTGTTCTGACAACAAGTTATTTCAATAAACGAAAATACAATACAATAGTTTAGAGTATGGGTGAACATTGTTGTATTGTTGCTAAGCATTTGAGACAATACGTTGAGTTAGAGAACAAAATTCAAGTTAGATTAGATAGGTTACATATTAAAGGTAGGTATGGATGGATTAGATCAGGTTTGATGTAAATAGATTATATAAAATTAGATTATATTAGACAACATTTGATTAGATAGATGTGGATTATATTATAAATTTCTCCCCATGGTAACAGGAAGAGAACCAGGTTGAGTTGATTTAAATGAGAGTAGTGCTACAGAATGAATGATTTCTTTTATTATTATTATTATCCAATTATTATTTATTGCTCTTATGGTACAGATTTGTTGATCATCCAAATCATTTGCATGTATTAATTAACCAGTTGACGCCGAAGAGATTAAACGACTTGGAAAGCGGTTCAAGAAACTTGACCTGGACAATTCGGGTTCACTAAGCATCGATGAATTCATGTCACTGCCCGAACTGCAGCAGAATCCACTCGTTCAGCGTGTCATCGAAATATTCGACACAGACGGAAATGGGGAGGTCGACTTCAAAGGTAGGAATTTGTTGTTTTCTTGCTCCGTTTGTATTGGAACATTTCTGTAGCATCAGTGTTTAAATTGCTCATGCAGAGATGGCAGATCGTCATAGTTTTGCAGAGCTAAGATCGAAGTCTTTCTTAGTAATGTGTAACCGATACTTGCTATTTTGAAAAACTAAAATTGCAACGGACATAATCGACTTCAAAGGTAGGAATGAAAAATAGAGATTCTTGCAAATAAAGATACATTTAGGTAACTTGGTCTCCTCTTTAAGTAACAGATCTTATAGTTTAGATGGTGACCAGTGCGCAAGACCTCCGACAACAAGCAGGTTTTGAGATAGTGAAAGAGGTTGAGTGCCCTGCATAGAATTGTAGAGGTACTCCTGAGTAGATAATCTTGAAATGCAAAGACCACATAATTATATAAGGACATTGTACGGGATTTGTATTTTCACATGCTTATATACTTGAGCAGTGAATGAGGTTGCCCTCCCCTTGCACCATATGTTACCCACATAAGGAAAGAAGCGATGCATTGATCTAAAAATATTCAGATTATGTGCGTGCATTTATGCACTGTACCTCGACTCTTGCGTTAATGATGGATGCTTATGTCAATGCTACCTGTGCATAGCATGAATCAAATGCAAGTTATATTATAATGATGCATGGGAAATGTGTTGTCACATACTTAAAATCATTAGTTTATTGAGAACAGAGCCATCAGTATGGCTAGACACTTTGTGCTTGAGACATCTAGCTAGGCTTCTGCAGCCTGGATGGATGTCATCAAATTGTGTGACCACAAAATTTGTGGTGTGCTTAAACGTGTTATATTATGCATGACCATAACCAAAATTGTTTTTATTGATAACTGGAAATCAACAATGTAATATGATAACTGAATGGTCTAATATGTATTGTCAGTTAACGGTAGGGATACATTCCTGTATACACAATACACGTGCCTTCTGAGTTATGTGTAGGTACCAGGAACAGTATTTGCACCTGTTTGCATCCCCAAGCCATGGCATGGGCTTGTTCTGTTTGTTTGCTGGATGGGATACTATCTTTGATGGGATACTATCTAAATAATATGAATACATTAATAAATGAACCCAGATGGGTAATTAGGCTCTGCACATTTGTCACAAGACTGTCGATAAGTTACAATGAGCGAGCATATGCTCAGTGCGATGACAATCTTGGTGCAAATTCATGTTTTGAATCATGCAGTCGTTTTCCATCTGTTTTAGTTAGCTGTGTTTCAGCACCTCTGTGAGGTTCAAAAATGTGCTAGTATAAATATCCATTGTACATACAAGCCGATTTGGCATTTCAGTCTGTTTCTGGCCACCTGGCTTGCACGTAGCTTGGCATGCTTTGCCTGGTTTGTCCAAAGTCTCTCAAGCACCGCAGTGCTTCCTGTTGCAGATAAGCTGATTTATGGGGTGCCAGAAAGAAAGAAATGTACTATTAAGAAATTTCCATGCATAGAGATTGTACACCACTGAGGTGATTTCTATGTTCAGGTTTTGTTCCATATGATGCTGTGGATGACTATTGTTTACTTTAAGAGGAAGTGATAAATGCACACCATAAATATGATTGTCTGTCCATTTGGTCTGATTCAACCATAGCAAGTGAGCCCGCTGAGTAAACTTTGGGTACCAACCATGGACCGGAACTTGTTCAGGGCTTCAAGCATATTCGTCTGTGTCACCAAGTGGTTGAATATGTTATTGAGTAACATTGTGGAAATGCAATGCGTTGTTCCCACGAAGAGGAACTTGTATACAGTCCACTGAATGCTTGAAGGGCAGGAAATGAGTTCATCCCTTATGTTCTACATCTAGAATGAGGTCATATGGAAGTTTTAATACACCGGCAGTTGTACATAGTCCACTGTTTTTGGTTCAGCGTTGATCTGCTGAAATCTCCAACAGGTCGAGGACGTGCCTTGGAGGCTTGAGGACTGTACCTCGGAGGCTCCAGGACTATGCCTTGTAGGCTTCAGGAGTGTGCCTCGGAGGTTCAAGGACTGTACCTCGGAGGCTCCAGGACTGTGTCTTGAAGGACTCTCCAGTCGATACTGAGAGTGCGTAATAAATACGCGCTGGTAACAAGACTTGGAAGAATTGCGCTGAACATCGTTAAACGCAAATCGTTTTTCTTGCCGGACCTTTTGATATTGTGGCAAAAGACACGGTGCCGGTCTGAGCATGCAGATGTATGGCGACCGTATGGGGTTAAGGCGTCGGAATGTCACCTCAGTGACCTGAACACGAATCCTATCAAGTGGAACCGCCATAGATGCCATTGTCCAACTCGTCGTTAACCGTGGTCATCATCTTAAATATGATTGCGGCTTTAAATCCAACTCGGCTGCTCTGCCGAGCACGGCCGGTCGGTCGGGTGATGGCGCTGGCGGCGCCGACTCAGACAGCTACTGTCGTTTATTGACCTCCGTCTAATGCGCCTGAGGCGGTACTTCGTTTTGTGCGTCGGCCACCTTGCCTTGGGCTTTTGTGTTCATGAGGGACCGACGATATCGCACATTCACCGTCCGTCGTCCGAAGGGAGGCGAACGGCCCGGTCGGTCGTTCCAGGCGTTTTGCATTGTCCCACCGACCGATGGACGCTCTGCTGCAGGGCCGCCGCCGGCTGCGACAAGAAACTAATAACGGGCGATTTGTTATATCGGACGTCTGGCGTTTCGTCGCTTGGCGGACTGGTGCGCGGTGTCCGGTCAATATGTCTGTTGGGGTGTGGTTTGAATGAGGCACGGGAGATTCCCGTCGTTGGTTCCGACCCTACCCGTTAAATGCCTGGATGTCTTTGCCAGCGATTCGTTCCCAGAGTTGCTATCTGCGGATATCTGTGGGTGGACGAGATGGAAATGTGATTTTTAGCTATGGCGTAGGAGACCCAATGCTATCGTTTGCTGGCGGTGGTCATGTGTGCTCAGCTCCGCATTTACACAATCCTCCGTTCATTGAGTAATTCATTCGGTAAATTTGTTTATCATCTCTTCAGGATATCCTGGTGTTTGCAGTTACTTAGCGAGGGTAGCCGTGGGAGTAACGCTATGTCTCTTAGGAGTGTGACCAATACAATGTACGATCCTCACAGAAGCGTCTGCAGACCTGCATTGCACAATTGTCAAGCTTTTATAAATGATGCCGTGTGAAGGGCTCTCCTCACCACCTCAAACATTATGGCTGAATGTGCAGTGGTGTGAGGAGATGGAGTGACTGGTTTGCAACGGGATTGAAAGAGCTTCTGCAAATGGGGTGGGCGGATTTCAAGGTAGGAGAAGTAATAGTGGGTTAGTAGCATGATTAAAGAGCAAGGGCACAGTACAGTCAATAAAGCTTATGCATGACATGCATCAATTCTGCCAAGAATCTTCCATCGGTGCCTATTGTATCAAATTAATGAGCACATCCTACAGCACGATTGCTTTGCAGGAGTTGTTGTATACAGGAACTTATAGCATTGAGGAGATTAGTGGCTCCTTCTATCTTGACATTTGACACTATTTTCGACAACATCTCCAATATGATGCAACACTCGCGAATGAACCGGTACCCTGCACTTAGAAAGTTTAGGTTCACTATTTCAACTTCTACCACTTCTTATTCATATATATATATATATATATATATATATATATCCTTTACAGTTCTCCGCATGTTTCCGATACATGCTTGGCTGATGGGAGGCATTTGCCTGCTTGCTGCGCCAACGCTTTTATTCGTCTCTCGAAGCAGAATAAATAAACCAGAATGAATTTTCTAGACGTCTGACAGGACTCGGCGCAGCACCAGCTGGTCCTATCTCCGAATTCCCTAGACGTGCGTAACGCCGCGCTAGACCGTGGCGGCGGCCGTGCAACTAATACGAAAGCCAGGTGCTAAAGTGGCAGATATATGCACCGGCAGTTCCCTTCTGCCTTCCGTCCGTCGGTTCTTTGGTGTCGGCAATCGAGTCTCTTTATTTCCAATAGCCTCTCTATATGCCGTGACCCAGGAGTAACGGTAAGAAGCGGGGGTGCCTGTAATCAGTTTTAGATTGACAGATTCTGACCAGCTTCTTTAGATAGACATACATGACAATAGAGCGCAATTCAAGTACCTCACAAAATTATGTGCTGTTACTAGATTATCTGACCGATCAAAACAAGTCATTTTAAAACAGTGTTCTAGTCAATGCTTCACGGTCACAGTTATTGGGAGACTTTCCAATAGAGCGGTCCTACACGCAAGAAGACACTGGGCCCGCGTCGAAGTTTTGGGAAGCCGGATTCGTACCTACTCTAGGTGGCCTTATAAATAACTATAGCTTTAAGTAGTCAAACGAGAGAGTAACCGTTACTTTTTCACCACAACCAAGTGTGGTGACTGCACGGCCTTGTTTTCGTAACCATGTAGGTTAACCATGACCTGCTTTAGGCAGCCAAGCGGTTTAGGTTATCAACTGACCCCTTGATCGACACTTGGACGGATAATGGAGCTTCCTCTTTGCTGCAGTTGGGAAGACGTCGGATGTAATGAGCCGTTGAGGAATTGCTTGGAAGTTAAGTGTTCCCAATGGATCCATTACAGTCGGAAAGATAACTGGGTGCACCAATTTCCGCCGGCTGTACTGCGTCTCCCTTATATATATATATATATATATATCATATATTACATATGTGTGTATATATACATGATGTGTGAGTGTGTGACAGATGATGTATGTATTCTGGCTCAAGTTGTCTCCTAGCTAAACGCTGATTGCCATTGCGAGAATGGTAAAACAGAGGAAGATCGGATGAATGCAAGCAGCCAGGTAGACACAGACTGACAGGCAGACAGACACGTGGACAGATGCGAGAGCTTTACACCGAAGCAAAGAGCTCGAGAGAAAGGAGACAGGCGTACAGGCAGAGAAATGAGAGATGTAGCGACAGGCAGATAGATTTAGAGAGAGACGGACACTTATGTAGACAGATATAGGAAGACGGGCAGGCAGATATATACGTCGTGCTGAGTCGCTTTCCAGAAGGCTTTGGTATGCGTCCTTCGACACTTCGTCGATAAGAGCGCTTTGCACTTAATGGTCCCTTTATTTCGATGGAGAACGACCGGAGGAGAGGGAAGAAGAGAGCAAACGGAAGAAAGGGAGGAAGAGGTGCAAACGGAGGGAGGTAAGAAGATGGATGGATGTAATATGTATATAGATACAGAAGATGGATGGAGGGAATAATAGATGGAGCGTAGGAAAGAGGGGTGGAGGAGTGGAACAGAGGGATAAGAAGAGTGGAAGGAAGGGAAGACACCACCGCAATCAAGAATGTATTGAAGGAGAGACAGAGACAGATAGACAAAGAATGGGGGGGGAGATAGACAGAAAGAAGGAACGGTTGAATGGCATGAGGAAGAGAGGGCGGAGAAGGGAGATGGGTAGAAGCATGATATATAATGCGATGCCCTGAAGGGAAGACATCATCTCCTCACCCGATGATCGCATCGAAGCCGATTCGAAGCAGTCATGCAGCTCATTCATGGTCGACTTTGCTAGTCACTTGTGAGAATCGTAAGCTATGCCAACGCCAGAAACACGCATACGCACATCTACAATACATTTATTTTTTATTTTCGTTTATTAAACAGACTGGCAAACCGCAGCAAGTTACATTTCACAAGACACAAGTAAATGCACAGTAAAAAAAATAAGGAAAAAGAAATGTCAGATAGCGTAATTGTAGAAATACTCGCCAATGCTGGATACACATACATACGTAAATGACGTATACCTAACCGCATCGTATCTGGTTATTTATATAGCACTTCTCACAGTACTAGCTATTCAGACATAGAAGGGCCCACAACGGCAAAGGCACGGTGTATTATTTAACACACATAATTCTATATAGGCAGACGAAGTGAGAAGCACACTCTTGAGAGATATACATATGTAGATACATTTATATACATTGAGCAATCTCTACTGCATATGGCTTGAACAGTAACCGACTCGTTTGTGTGTGTGTTAGTGTGTTTCCAACAGGTCCGTTGTCCATATCTTCTTGTTTCTGGCTGGGTCTTTGTCAGCCGTGGTCGTTTCAAAGGGATGGGTCAATGGCGTGCATTGGGAAATTCTCTGCGGAACACTAGTCTCACTCTGTGTGTGTGTCTGTCTGTCTCAGTTAATAGGGGTGGGGTTGGGAATGGTGGTTGGCGTGCTCTTCGTTACGGTTCAGTTAGAACCGTTACATTCCGCTGGGTTAAGCATCAGTTCAGCTAGAATATGTTGCGTCACATGTTCTTATAAAGGCGAATAAGTACATCAGTATACATTATGGTTATTCTACTTCTTCGCCTCTTAGACACGATGGCACCTTATGCGTGGCCAATCTTCTACTTATCCAGCCCTCACCTTTATCCTGCTGCAGCCTGCAACCCTCCTCCATGACATTAATTGCGGAAAGACATGGTCCCGCACCTTCCGTTTACAATCGGCAGCAGCAGCAGCACAAAAAACAGCTTTAAACAAGTGAAAATAAAAACATGGCATGTGTACAATTACAATATATACAGTTTGCAGTTTCAGTATACATATTACATACACTATACACATGCAATATATGCAGCGGATAGATGCCTATAGCTGAAGGCAGGCACTGAAGACTACTATCAGCTGGAAATGCGTGGCTAAGTCGGACAGTCCGCCTGGACTCGTAACGTTTCGCTTTCAGGATGATTGGCCAATTGATTTACTTTTATCGTGCTCTCTGACGCTACTGATGCTGATGGTACTGATGCTGCACATAATGATGTTGCTGATGATGATGATGACGACGATGCTTGGAAAGAGCTTTTTAAATAATTTAGTTTCCGGCTTCCTCATTTCAATGTAATTCCGGTAGTATCATCATCGTCGTCCTTGCGCGAAAGGAAGCCGATGCTGCTCTGACCGTTTCGTCTATTCGTTCAGTCCATCTCTTCGTCTGTGTGTCTGAATATAAAACCGTGGTTTGCCTTCCTGATCGCTTGTCCCATAGTCTGTTCTTGTTCGTCTGTCTACCCGCCCGTCCATTTGTCTCTGTCCATCCGTCTGTTTGCCTTTTCCGACGACCGTTAATCCACCAGTTTGTCCGTCTCTTTCTCTGTCTGTCATCATCTGTGTTTCTACTGCAATGCCTCTGAGCTGTGTACTTAATCGTCCTTTAATAATTCAGTCAGTTGAGCGCAGTGATCACATTGAGTCGGTTAATGACCTTGACCCTGACCTACCACCTCTTCGACTATGATCACCGCTAGTACCACCCCGACCATCATCACCACCACGAATTCCACGTCCATCATATTATTATCACAATAACAACAATCATCTCTACCACCACTGTGACCTAAAACTGAAAGTCCCCGTTCTCGTCGCTGGCACAAACCCACGACTACCCCAGAACCTCACACTAACAGGAGCTTTGCCTACGTGGGTCCCACCAGCTGGAACAGCCTCCTCTTCAGGAGGAACTGCTCTCTCTTCTCCCTGACGCCTTCTGGAGACGCCTGAAAGCGTTCCGGTTCTCTGTTTAGCTATGTCTTGAGCTGTGAGTGTCTCTAATAATGAGTGGCCCTATTTAAGTGTTCCATTACAATTACTCGGTTACCGACTTGCTTCTTGTATGGCATCACTGGATCACAAGACCACACTTAAAAACAATGATGACTGGTTTAGTCAATATTGCGAATACCTATAAAGTCCGTGTTTCATAATTTTCCAGAGTTCATCGAAGGCGTTTCGCTGTTCAGCGTCAAAGGAGACAAACTATCTAAGCTGCGCTGTGAGTATCCGTCAGCATTGTCTTGAACAGCATCACTGCCACAACCACCCTCACTATCATGATCATTAATGCCATCGTCATTGTTGTATGCATCCTCAACGCACAGACGGATTGTGCAATTGTTGCAATTTGAAACCCAGTATCTGCTGCAAAGTCAGCTATGTGCACTCTCTGATCTGCTATTGTATTCGTTGCATTTGAAAATTTGTAAAGTGTCTGTTACAGTATAAGCTATTCACAGGTGCTCTAAGCACGAAAGCCCTGAGGGAATAAAAAGTCTTCAGGCTGCGGGCTGTTGAGGGGAGAACCCTGCCAAAATCTTAGAGCATAAAAAGGGTAAGGCACAGACCCAGACAGAAAGACAGTTTTGTTAAACAATCATTTTGTCAGGATTATTGTTTAGGTTGGTATTGCATTTTAGAGGAAATATTTTAATAATTTATGTAGCACTTGGCTAAACCATCAAGCATCATTATTTTGAAATTTTAATTAAACTAATGGTAGTCTACATGATTTATGTTGATAATGTAGGGACATGTTTTGTAATGATTCCATGTATAATCACAAAATATTTGCATTGATCACTAGATATTTGCAATTGTCGCAGAAAACTAGAATGATCACAAGAAGCTTGCAATGGTCATTGAGCTAAACGAACTATGTTTCCTTTTAGTTGCATTTAAGATCTATGACATAGATCGTGATGGATACATCTCGAATGGCGAGCTGTTCCAGGTGCTCAAGATGATGGTCGGCAACAATCTCAAAGATACTCAGCTTCAACAGATTGTCGACAAGACGATCATCAATGCTGACACAGATGGCGATGGAAAGATCTCGTTCGAGGAGTTCTGCGCGGTTTGTTAATTAATGAATGTTTTAATTTTCCTTTTAGTATTTTGGCAATCATAATTAATCCTATGCAGCTTGTGCGCCAGATACTGGGTAGGTGTTACGCAAACTAGTTGTTAATCGATTAGGATGAGTCTGGTCGAAGTAGATATAGTGGTACAGTAGAGCAGAGGTTTTCAAACAATGGTCCCACATACCCACTAGTCAGATGTTGCTACTAAGTTGCACACGAAAAAATCCATATTTTTACGTTTTCTACTAGATTAGCTTTCAACAAGCTATGTTGGTAATTAAATGCTACAAAATACAGACCCTGCAAGAGTACTTATGATGTTCCCTAATAATTAATTGCAAGGGGATTTTGATCTGACCTTTGCTTGGTGGTGCATATAAATGAAAGTTTTTAATCCGCCGCAGTAGATCAGAGAAACATAGAGCCAAACTACATCATGAAAGCCAGTTTAGATACAAATATGAAGAAATGCACAGAACCGTTTGTATTATACATGAACGCATTGAAATGCTTGCTTGAAACCTTTTAGTGTCTTGTGTATTTCTTGACATGGGTATAACTATTTTAAGGATCTCTTGAAGGCATTTCTAATGTATGCCTTAATATGATTTTTAGTATGGAGTCTTCTAGCCACACACACACACACATATATAATTATATATATATATATGTGTGTGTGTACACTAGAATGGTATGTCTATGTGTGTATATATATATATATATGTATGTATGCATGTATACAAGTGTCTGACTATTTATAATAGCACCTTTAGAACTTCCGACATGGTGTGAGGTTCATAGATCTATTGTGAAAACTGTCAACTCTTTGGTGTCTTAATTTGACGATGTGCCTTTTTCGTATTGTAGGTTGTTGGCAACATGGATGTACACAAGAAGATGGTTGTCGACGTATAGCGGGGGATGTCGTCATCCGACAGATCCTTCCTCTTGCTCGACCATTGTCGCTAACTGCCTACTCACGACGTGTGTTAGAAGTTGTCGTTTTTGTTTCCCCGTGCCGAACTTCTCCGCTCACCGCTCTTGCACTCTTTTTTGTCGCTGTGTCACATTGTTTAGCATCAGGTTCAGGCAATCTGGAGGTATCGTATATTCGACACGGATCAACAGATCTACTGCGTAGCATTACATTGATACTTTATTTCAGCTATTTGTTGACAAAAGTTTCAATCCGATTTGTCCAGTTCTGTATCTGCCATTTGTATCTCTGTTTTGGTAACGTTGCAACGTTGGGTTCCACACCACATTTCCTCGATGATGGTTGTTGTGTTTGGCAGCTTTGTTTCTATGGTTTGTTACTACGTTCCAGATTGACGGTTCCATTCCTTTGCTTTGCCATTGGTGTCTTCATTTTGGTGATTTTGTTTCACTGTTCCATGCCGATAGATTGGTCCATTCCTTAGCTTTGCCTTTGGTATCTTTCTTTTTCTGATTTGTTTTGATGTTTTGCGCCACTCAACGGAGCCATTACAATCGAAGCCCTTGGCTCTGCATGTTGAACATCTTTGTTTTAGCGATTTGTTGTTTGGTTGTGTTGCGAAATGTTTCGTTTAACTGCCACCTGCTGTTTTTTATCGATTGTGTTTTAGTTTCCTATTTTTAATGGTTTCCTTGCAATATTGTGCTTGCGTTTCGACTGCTGTTTCGTTGTGTCCGCATTGGACATTGCGATGTTTTCAGCGTTTTTACGAAGGTATATTCTTTGAAGTGAACTTTTTCGTTCTTGTGATGATCTCCAGCAAGCGTTTGTGTCTATTATGTGAGTACGTTTTCCACTTGAGTCTTTCTTGAACTGTTGTGCTGTCTGCAATCAGGATCACTGAGGCCGTGCTTAGTTGAAATTTTTTATGAGAATCAAGAAATGCCGACTAATGCGAGCATACTGTTCTCTTAAACAGTTCTGATTGTATGTGCTTGTATGTGTGTGAGTATTATATGGCCCCTTTTTGATCCTGCTATATGAAGGCGCTATATAAGCATTGCAGTCAGTTTTGTGTTGGGAGTATATAAGAAGCATGTCTCGTGATAAATGGGGGTTGAAAGATGTTGAAGAAATCAGATTGTTGACATCTGCTTTATTGTTTAGGGATTTTGTGAAGATTATATAATTATGCACTTTTATATACCTACAAAATTATATATATTTGTTCCTTTACCTGTAACAATTTGTATATATTCATATATTTATATGAATATTTGTATATATATATATATATGTATTCAAACTTACTGAATATATTGTGTATATATGCTAAAAGTAGTATTCATGTATGTAATGTGTCGTATTTGCGTCGATATATCAATTACTTGTTTTTCTAGTATTGTATAAAATATTAATAAAATAGTAGCACTATTTATATGCAATATTATTGTGACACTGTTGTTCATATTAAATTATCTATTATTGAAATTTCTTTTTTTGGACAGAATTAGTGAGAATTATTAATTCATCTGTATTGGAGACTTGATGAAGCAATGCCTGTGTGGAAGTTTATGCTTTCAAACACTGTAAATTTGATTACAGAAACTGAAATTAGTAAGTTCAGCAAATTACAATGTATCATATAAATTTTGATTATACATATATTACTCAATCATGGTTGCTTGAATTTAGAGATAATTCAAACCTTTCTTAATAATGGGCAATGCATTCTAACAAGAAGCTGGCAAGGGTGTTAAAGGACCCTGAGCAAACTGTGAATTGGGATCTAGGAAGGGGCTCAGAAAATTGCTGGAAAAATAAACCTGAAATGGTGCATTGCTGGCATCTAAACAGTTAAATTATTATAAATCTTAATTTTGATCTTCACAATTGGTCACAAACACGACAGTAGTCTTTATGAAACCATAAAATCATTGTCGGCAGCCTAATATGGCACGCAGGCCTCTTTGACACCCGTGCAGTAATTGATAGTAAATTTGTTTAAATCTCAAAAATTGATTTTCAAGAAGTTTGGATCGTGTAAGCCCTGTTTTCATTTTGCCTGAATCAGTGTCTGTCCGAAGTTTTCTGACATCAGTTTGTCAATTATCATCTTCAACTGTATTTACGGTTTTCTTGTCAAGGGCGGATCCAGCTATCATGTCCACCATTTTGATCTTGAGGGTGAATGTCATTGAATGGTCAGACTAAACTTAGTCTGCAGCATTGAGTGACATCTTCTGACTCTGACGGTAACCTCGTCTTGCCTCATAGGCCATTGTAAAACGTTCATTTAAAGCTATGCTACTGGTAAGGGGTTGATTTCATGTACTAGTTCTTTGCAGACTTTCGTATTAGGTTTCGCTCTCAGCAACTGTTAATTCTTGATTGTTTTACCATAGAGAGAAAACCTTTTTTAAATAATAATTTTAAATTTTTCGGGTTACAGTCGTTTGTCTGAGAATTTTCATATTAATGCCAATCATACCAAATTCGCAAATTAAGAGAAAGTTTTGTCAAAATCAATTACATTTGGCTTAACCATTAGTAATTTGACAAATCTGCTAGGTCTTGGCTACCCCACTCCCTTTCGAAGGTCTTGGTTGGATCCGCCTATGGTTGACGTACACCTAGGTTGCAGTAGTAGATGATGTTTCGAAAACGGATTTCTCCAGAAGTCGCGTCAATTTTCGCTCAACAATTTTTCATTCGTTCCATTGCGATGGTGTTGATGTGACGACGTTTCTTGCGTTTTTATTTTGCTTGGTGTTGTCGAGTTTTTTTGGTGTTTTAGATTCGGCTAATTATTTTCCTTTCTGCGCTTCATGTTGTTCAAACAGTTCTTCGCTGACGCTCAATGTATCTTCTCTAATTCGCTTGCCAGTCTCGGTCCTCGTTTCCAAGCCCCGAATTTAGGGGAATGACGACCGAGTGGTCGGTGGGAATGCCACTTCCTGCCGAATTTTCAAGGTATGTGTGTGTCACTGCTTTTTGGGGAGGTCGTCGTTTAAGGATGTCCGAAGAATTTCGAACCCTTTTGTCCGCATTTTGAATTAACCAGCTCCTCTTAACGGACTGTTATGACCTATGTCGAGCGTAACTGTAGATCTTATAGGTTAATTGTGTTACGGTGGGTTCTATGAAACAATGGGACTAAATTAAATCTAACAGAGTACAGACTGATTGACTGAAGTTAAGAGTGAAGACTTTACGAAATAAGTGCGTGCAATTCCTTGGCATTATTTTGTCTTCGTGGGATACTTCTCTCTTCCTTCGTCTTAACAGACGTCCTTAATGGACGACCCCTATATGTATTGGCAGCGGGTCCTATTCAAGCAGAGAAGTGTGTAAACCACCGAGTGGTATTACGATGCTTGTTGGTCTCTGTTGTGACGGAAGACGCAAGTGCGATGACAATGGTGGTCATGATGTTCGACTAAAGTGGAAAGCCCGTATGATATGCAATGGTTGTCATAGTGGTTTGGTGGAAGCGGCAATTGCTAGGTAATAGTTGTTATGATGTGTGGGCGCTAGACAATTTCGTTGTCATGGAGTTTTTGAAGTCCTAGGTAACGGTTGTCATGGCGTTTTGACAGGAGCGGACAGCACTGGGTATCGGTTGTTATGAAGTATAGGCGCAAGCAGCGGAGTTTTGACGGACGCAAGAAGTGCTAGGCAACAGTTGTCGTGAAGCATTCTACTATTTTTACACTTGAGATTGTAGATATGACCGTTCATGGAGTATATATAACTCATTAGTCTTTTTGTCGTCATCGTCTTCTTCTCTTGTAGTGACTTCATTCTTGCTCTTGCTTTTATTCGTCAGACTTTGCTTTGCTGTTGTGTGGTCATAGCTGACGCCGTCTGTCCAGAAAATCGGGAAAGTCGAGCTCGGACTCTCACTAGCCCAAGGACTACATACATATAGTCGAAGGCGAAGAAATACTATGTTAAATAACCATATCTTGAGATTATAGCCTACTCTGACTGCCCCATGTATTCAAATTCAAGGGAAGAAGTAGTGCTAAGGAACAGAGTCACAAACTTAGTTATTTGTACTTTTAGGCTACATTTTTCCAGGACTGGGGGATTGAATTGAATAATCCTATGTTGGAGGAAAATGGCACGTTGCATGGTCAGTTCGAATTCGACTCCGTTCATCGTCGACAACCCTATGGAAAGGTGGTCCAGCTGTCTGTAGTGGTTGTCTTCCATATGTGCTTCGGCTAAGTTATCTTCCAACAACTCACCTCTCCTCTGAACCACTCGTTTGATAAGACGTTTGTGGAAGCCTGGAGCAATTAGGCCTTTGTCTGGCGGTTGCCTTGTCACGGGTCGATGATACACGGCGCCATAGAAGTTAGACATAAAAGATGGTACAAATGTTGCTCTTTAGGTGATGTAGTAGTAGTTCTTATCAAAGTTCATTTCTGCACTGCTGTTAATAACGTTGAAGCTGCTGTATCGATTAGAAACCTTCACAGATGACACGTGGAGTGGTATGCAATTCAGAGTGGAATCGAGACTATCAGCGGACGTTTCGACATATCCCACCAATTTGCGTAAGATTCAAAATGTTCTTGGATTCCACCGAGTTTCGACGCTGATGTCCTGTTGGATACGAAGAGATTTGACTCTAAAGTTTCTCACTGTTCGTGCATGTTCGTAGTTAGATGGTTCTTCTTCTTCGACAGGTTTCAACTGATTTGTTTTTTGGTCGCCGAATGCGTTTTATCATTCCAAGATTTCTCTCAGTGAACACGTTAATTCGCGTGTAAATGTCGCATAGCCTGTTCTAGATTTTCCATAGACAATTTTTCTCGCTAAAGATCTCTGTCGTCGTCATCGTCGTTTCAAAGTTTCTTCTCAGATCGACGTCGTCATCTTGTTCTTCTTCTTGGCGGCGATCGACACTGAATCCGTGCACTAGAAGTTTCGACGAACGATAATGACTTTACACTTTATGCATTTCGATAGAAGCGATTCTTCGATCACCGTATTTTTGAGTAAATTTATGTGCGTTATAGTTTTCTGTATTAAAGCTTGGTTTCTGGGCGTTGTGGATGCAAAGAACGATAGCTAATAGTTTTCGTTATTCTGTTACGCTCACGAGGGCTAGGACCTGTGTTAGGTTATACGGTGAAGTGGTCAGCTGTGTAAGGATATATATATATATATATATATATATATATATATAGTGTTTCTGTCATTTGGACACTTTGTCTCTCCTTTTGAAGCTTTGTAAAAACCTATTGTTGCTCTACTTTGGATGCTTTGTAAGGACACATTGTTGCTCTACTTTGGATGCTTTGTAAGGACATATTGTTGCACTCCTTTGGAAACTTTCTCTCTCCTTTGGAAGCTTTGTAAGAACATATTGCTGCTCTACTTTGGATGCTTTGTAAGGCATATTGTTGCTCTCCTTGGGTTGTTTTAGGTTATGTTGAAGTAGTATACAAGTCACAGAAATTTAGAATTTAGATCCTCTACTTAATTTCAGCATATTTCCAATTAGTTTTTCAACTGAAACTATAAACGTAAATTCAGATTCGTGTAGTTCTTCGGGAAAACCTACAAGTCTAACTTGGCACTTGCGCTAGGTCTTCGGTTTAAAAACTACGAAAAGTCGTAAGCCTATTAAAAACCCTATTTCTGGCATCCTTCACTGCGCTCCTCTAAATGATACTGCCAGGCTCTAGCGGTACACAGCCGATCCAAGCAGCGTACGTACCAGTACATAATGTCTGTCTCTGAACGTATCTCCCTAGCTCCACCTAACGCTCATAACCACAGCAATAACAACAAGAGGTACACTATATACGCCTAGCCAGGTCTGCTTTGCGGCCCAGCGAACTACCGTAGATCCTTTAGCTGAACCGCGTTGGCTGAGCGAGAGACATTGCAGACAGTGGGAAGTTAGGCATTACCCCTCTTGCTTGCCTTGGTGGGTCGTCGAGCAGCCCAGATCTGCCTCCTCAGCCGGGTACGGACGTTAGTTACCGACTGGAAAAACTTGTGGGCTGCTGCGGAGTATGCCAGGGCGTCTCAGTGAGTAAACAGGAATCTGGTCTTCCCAACCTATACATCGCTCTGCGCCCAGTGTATTGGAGCCTCGTCTCGTCTCTGCGCCTTCTGCTCATCCCTTCCTCGTTCAGCCTCGGATTTGTGCACAGCCTGTTTCGAAGTCGGCCTTCTTTCTGTCCGACCGTCCTTCCGCCACATTCGACACTCTTTTTCTTCATCCGGAAAGCGGTAAGTCACCAGTTTTCTTCATCCACAAAGTCGGTGGGTCGGTGGTCAGCCGGGGACCCAACTTTGACCGACTTTCGTAAAGCTTTTGATAACATAACCGGTGTTAAACTTCTGCCCGAAGGCGTGGTCCGAGGCTGAAATGGAAGCACTTGTAAGAAGCGGGTCTAGGAACGACGCAGTTCGAGGAAGGCGTGGCGTTTTATCGCTAAAGTGATGTATGACAGAGGCAGACACATAGTGTGGCTTGCCGCTCACGGAAATAGTCTTGTAAAAAACCAGCCAATGTGGTCCAGTTACTCAAACGTAATGTCTCCAAAACAGCAGATACTTTTGCTGCTACAGCAGAAGTATATGGGTGTTCCTACATCAACAATAAAATGCGGTTACCATGGCCTGTAGCTAGACATTAAGCGTGGCTCTATACATGATTGTCTGATTGTATGTGTTTATCTGTGCAAGTACAGCGGTGACACTGAGCATGGTTTTGACTAGACATATTTTGCTCGCTAGCCTCACTAAATGTCCAAGGCATGATTTCGGGAGTTTATGCCTCTGGTCTCGTTCCCTGCTGTCGCTTATCGCAATCGCGATAAGAGAGAGGCATGAAGCAACGAAGACGGGAGCAGAAGAGAGCCAGCTTTAATCCCGCCATTAGCACGTGCGCTGTTAAACGATGCGCCCCTCCCCTTATGTATAACATCCTCCGAGCCACAGAAGTATTTAGATTACAGTACAGACGTATTGTAATCTAATCTGCTCACTTCGCGTCAGTCGATGCAGTTGTTATTAAAATTACGAATTTATATAGCGCCACTTTAAGAGGCGCTCCCGTTTTGAACACAAGGAAATGGTATTCGAGCGCTTGCGGAATAGAAGCAGCAGTGGAGCAGTAATTGCAAGAAACTGTCTTTAAGTAGCTCAACAGTAACCGTCACACCTTCCAAGTTCCTACTGACAATTACGTGTGCTCGTTCGCTAGGGGCGCAAGCGGTGCATATATCTCTGAAGATTTCTCATTCCGGGCGGGTATTGAATCTCCGAGCGCCGAGAGCACGCTCACCGCTTGGGAATTTCGTACCACTTCTGCTGCTTCAATAGTTTAGGTTTGGAGTCGGCGGTACTACAGCTGACGAACTACTTACCCCAGTGATAACAACACCGTGCCCTGCCTTGCTGATACCCTATACCGAATTTTTTTACGCTAGATCTTTGTCTCTGTCTGTCTGTGTGTCACTTTCCTAACCTTTGATGTCTGCCGATTGCGCCGCAGCTGGTAAATTTAAGAGCCCACAATTCTGGCCTTATGCCAACTGGGGAGAGACGGGGTAGGGTAACTGCAGCCGTTTTCTTCGGCATCCTGCTGAGTATTTGACGAGATCTCGTTCTAAGAGGTCGTTTCGAACCCGCTGCTCGATAGACTTTATGTGCCATTAATAAGGGACGTCTACAAAGAGGGGCGGGACGGGGACAACTGGGCATGTTTAGGTGCGTAGTTTATGGAAGACCCTCTTCTGATAGATTATGAATGCACTCGCACGCACGCACAATAATATGTACGCACGCACACGGATGCGCACACAGGTAACGACACAGAGCAATATATATTGTCTATATATATATACATATATAATATATATTATATATATATATATATATAATATACATATATAAACGTGGCTTACCAGCAGCGAACGTTCTACTGAAGTAGCTATGCAAGCGAAATTATGCTGAATTCTTGACAATCACGTGATCGTGCCAGGATGTTCACGTCGTTATGAAGTTGTAATTGAAAGAATTAACTACTTCATAAATAACCAGAATTTAGAGGCCTCTTACGGCCGATGTCGACCTTGCTGTTTGCAGAAACTTGAGTAGACGCGGTGTGTTTCTAATAATAATAATCAGGCCGATTTGTCGTAATGCAGATGATGTATCGTCATACCCCCTTTAGCCGGACTTTGGACTGGTACTACCACCCATTCCGTGGTGACGCAATCCGGAAGAAACATTGCTTCAAAGTATTCTTTAGTACAATTATAAACAACGTTCAGTCGTTCAAAGAAACGCTTCCGACTCAGGGTGCATGGCGACGAGGAGAGTTTGAAGGCGTATGTTGCAAGGGCCTAGTTATGCGAGCCATGATCTAGGCCTCGGAATGTTCAAACTATCGGCCTACGCGTGTCATTCTATAGATAAATTAAGAAATGCTTAAATTAGATATATCCAATTTATACTTAACCTATGCCCTGTACAGCGACTATATATATATATATATATATATATATATATATATATATATATATATATATATATATATATATATATACACGTATACATAAACATACATATATATATATATATCCATTTATATATTTGTACTGTGAGACAACCAGTGAGAGGCGCTTTCTTTATAAATCCGTAAATAGAATAGAATAGAATATATATTTAAGTACAAACATTTATGTACCTGTATGCATGCATGTATACACACACATAATATATGTATGCATGTATATATATATATCCATCAATGTATACTTCCAAACGTCTATGTATATAAATGCATGTCTATTATGTATACATTCATATAAGATTATTATTAATTTGTAACTCAAATCGAGTACAAGGTTTCAATTGATGGCGCGCCAAAACGAACCCGTAATTAAAGTCAATATTCAGATGAAATGTTGGGAACAATAAAGAGAATACATAAAGAGAACAATAAAGCTATAATTAGGCTACACGATAATTTTATGGGATTATACATGGAACCATGGGTGTCGACCACTTAAACAATGAGAACATAGACACAAAGGCTACCCAGCATAAGCATTGGGAAACAGTTATGGCTGACCCCAAACTAAATACTTGGAGCACTGACAAAGGATGTACGTACCACCCTAGGTATTAGAGACACGTAGTCATGGGTGAACACCCCAACTTAAACACAGAAGACATGGCTGGGATGTTTCCAACCTAAATACATTGGCCATAACATGACCACGGGTGTTCCCATTCTCAATAATAAATTGGCTGGATAATATCAGAAAATGGACAGACCTTTCAACAACACAGATGATGAGGGCTACAAAGAACAGGCAGAAATGGAGAAGGATTGTGCATGACGCGGCCTATCTTCGTACCGAAGACTGCTAAAGAACAGAAAGAACAGAACAGTTCCCATTCTAATGGGGAGACGTGCCCCGTCGTACCCCAGCGATCGACACCAGTGCACCAGTTCGTCGGCAATTGAGACGTGTGAATTTGTGCGGGTAACTTCGCATCGATTCAACGCATTTTTCACAGTGACTAAAGACTTCTCCGGCGCTGAGGGTGATTGTTATACGTTAACTAATGAATATGTATGAGGCCGATAGCGAATTCGCTGCAGGCGGTTGGGAGCGTCTCTGAGCAGCCGAAATAGCAGGACTAGAGGCGTTCATGTTGCTTTTATTAAACGGCGGCTTGCAGAGCACCTCCCTCTACCGTTGAGAACTTGAGACACACCGCAGTTGTCTTATGTCTGCTTTTGCCTTAGAAAGGGGTTCGCGATATAGTCCATTGGTTAGCTTGTTGGACTGTCAACCGAAAAGTCTGGAGTTCAAATACCCGATAGAGCAGAACAATGTTTGGAAATTTATACTTAACCTATCTCCTGTACAGTGTGGAAAGGTGGATGGCGGGGTGAGGAATACATTTCTCCTTTCGCCTATTCAGTTTCATGCTGTGCATGATATTACTAAAGACAAGCATGGTGTAAACTCTAATTAGCTGCACTCGCTCTATATGGAGAGATGGAGATGACAATGGAATAGTATTCCGCTTAATGTTTGCGATTGCTCCTCAAACTTGTAACTATAATGGGATAACGCATATTACGCTCCCCCACTGCACTGGAAGAGTTAGGAATAACTGATAAATTGTGTAACTGTTAAATTAAGAAATATCGTTGTGTAACCTTTTGAGAAGGTATAAATATGAGAAATTAGACAACACTATTAGCAGGACTTCTGTTTGACGTTTGTTGCCTATTAATATTATTTTTATTTGATTTACTATCATATCGATTTTCGTAATCAATTAACGTCAGGAAAATGATAGTAAACGATCTCTGCCTAAGGTAGTTAAAAACTGAGTGTTTGTGGTCACGGTAGACAAACACTGATACAAATAGATCTACCAGTATTTGTCTACACTCTACACGCAGCCGCACACCCTGAGCTGCAGCGTTGAGCAGTTCTCAGGACATGCATCTGCCACTGATGACTCAGCCGGGTAAAATATGATTGAAGTGTCTCTCGGTAAACTACAAAGATCTCATCTCCAGATCCGTCAGTGCATTGCCCGGGTCAAGGACTTCCTGCTTAATCATTCTCCTGATAACGGGTTGCATTATTTTGACCGATAATGTCTTCCGTCCATCTCCTACGTATACGAATCAATAATTCTTTTGCGCCAATTCGCCGAGGAAAGCAGCTATGAACGAACGTGAATCTGTCACGTTAATTGACATCCATGTAAAGTAAACTCCCTTTTCGAAATGGGGTAAGAAACGATGAATGGAGAATTCCAGAAGACCAATCTTCTTCGGGGATTTCCAAAAGGAAGTCGTTATGAGGATACCCAATAACGTGGTAGATTGACGTTTGTTCATAGTTGCTTTTCTCAGAACTCCAGAACTCACTGATGTTTAGCCCTTAACTTCGAATACTGCATCTGTAAAATACTGGATAGATCAGGAAACAACTTTCAGAAACCCTACTGGCAGTGTTTTTATAACATTTATCCTCCTGTTGGTGAAAAAACTGATTAAGCCTACATGTGCTAAAAATATTAACTCAAATATGGTGTTGCCGTATAAAAGTTATGCGTTGCTACGAACTCTCAAAGTCTTTTGTGAACGGTATACTACACAGAACAACAGCCTAACTTGAGACTAATATGGAAAGGATATGAAGCCGACTAAAACTGGGTCATTGACCTAGAATAGTTTATATGTGTAACTACGTAACATCCGGGACTTCTATATGATAAATCGGCAGCCGCGTTTATTTTTGTTAACGAAATAAAGCGAGTTAATTTATAGCACTTGCAATATAAATAAAATGTGTTCAAAGGAAGATTTTTAACAGGAGTAGCATAAATTTATATGAATTTAGATGAACTTTCGGCGATTATACGTTGTTATCCTGCTGAATACCCGGACGTCACTTTATTCGTTACATAGTCGACAGTATACATCGCCCGCAATACACCAGAAGAGACGATCGCTGATTGGCTGACACTTTGTGGCATCATATCCCTTCCACATTAGTCTCAGGTTTAACACTATAGGGCCCACATAGCAGACTGCTTTTTTTAGACGAACCGGAGAAATGATAATGCGCTTGGAAGTAGGCGAAAATAATTGGAGCATCCGATGAAATAGGCTCAGTTTAAAGTATTTCACACACACACAACTACACGCACACTTGGTGCAAATGACTATGTGTGGGACAGAAATTTAGTTATTATTGCTCTAGCCTATAGCTACAGCCTACCTGCTCGTTTAATAAATCAAGCTGAAGCGGAGTAGTCACTTGGTTATGTGCTTCAATGGTTATGTGGCTGCTGGGTAGGGTAGTTACCTGATTCTGTACCTGCCGCTGTCTGTCTGTTTAATGGGCTCCATACCAATTTTATTGTCATTCATTTTCGGATCACTTTGAGGTCGGCGATCAGGCTTTTGGTCGCAGCTGTTTGCCGGTTAATATAATTACGAAATAATTTTGCAGTAAATGCAACGAAGGTCCTACTAATGCTGAGCCTGTGTCACAAACAGAGTCATCCCTGTATATATATACTGTGTATAGCGTATACAGTGGCATTCGACGCTCTTGGCTCATGCAAGAACTGGTCGTGCCGCGGCTGCAAACCTCCATAGACTACTACTAGACTATTACTTTTAGTGTTGTCTTAATAAAGTTTTATTTGGCGTAACGTTATCACATCAAGTCTAATAATGGGTAAATTACATCAGGAGATTGGTTGAGCGTTCACTATGTGAATAGAAATGTCTGGAATGTACTTCATATTAGAAAGTGATACGTGGACAAAAGTTATCTCCATCCCCACCCCCTTTCCATGAGTCGTCTGTCCTCATCCAACTCCATCAGGTGAGTCCCCATCCAAACCCCCACCCACTCGGGTCTGTTGTCATCCCCGCCATATGCCATTAGGTCTGTGTCGTCCCTATTAAGTGCTTCCAAATTCCCATTCCAGAGAGCAAAATGTATTCACCCATGAATACATTGATGGATATAAAATGTACACATACAGAAATTATGTGCCTGTATGTATACATGCATACATGTACATGTAACAAGATAGATGTGATTATGTACGCTAAGCCGTTATGTTTAAATCATAGGTTTTAAAATACAGAAATCTTAACGTTTTGAAGATTGTCAAAGGATTATAATTATATATCGCGAAAAAAACGTTGAGTGCAGACTTGCTTTAGCTCAATTTTCTTTGCAACAGTGGACAACATTATAACCCTTACACCGCGTACAATTACGGCGCTGGCATTTCGATCTCCGCTACTATCCTAACGGAATTACCGACTTTCAAAAAGTTACCGCCGTAGTAGGGTATCGTAGTGTACACCATTACCGCGTCACTATACATCACATACAGTTGCTTATTCACTAAAAATAATATTTACGTGTAACGAATGCAATTTATTAATAATAACAATATAACAATAGCAGTGACAGTGTAAATAAATAAATAAAAATCCAGATTTATCCTCTAAGGCATCACACTTACCTTGGGTGATAAACCACAACCCTCTGCCACTGAGTTCCTCATATATAGAATTGTGAACAATGGAGAGAGAGAGAGAGCATCCCTACGCGGATACAGAGCGAACCATGCAGCGATAGCAGCGTCCCGTCCAGTCTATAAATCGCATCGTGAACAGACAACCGGTTGTCAGAATTTTGAGCAACATGTTATAGACAATTCAAACAGGTGGCGAAAAGACAGATGTTGACTATGTCAAGTGAAACATTACTGTATAGGCACCGTCGACATGTTTGATTTCTTGTTCTTGGAAGGACGTTATCCTTGAGTTGGTCTGAAAACGACTTGCCATATAGTAGCAACTAGAGGTGTAACAAGCTTTAGAAAAGTGGGTGGGCATAATTTCTAAAATTTTACACGAAGTGAAAAAAATTTGTTTGCCCCCCACTTTTTTAATTGACCCCCAGAAATTTGAAAAATGGGGGCACAAATTATCTTGACGAAAGTCATCTTAAACAGCCATTGGAGGAACATAAAAAAAGAACCGATTTGGGGAGCACATGGGGGGCATTGAGCACTAAAACTGGGGACCTTAGACCCCCCAGTTTTGAAGTTGGGGGCCGATGCCCACCTGCATCCCGCTTGTTACACCCCTGGTAGCAACCAATATGGGTCGATGGCAACAACCATTCCCGAGTACTAGGCATGTGATTGAAGTTGTAGAAGTTCCAAGATTAGAATTTTACCATGAGTGGATGCCATTAAAACTAGGACTGTTAGCGATTAATTTTTTGTATTAATTAACTGTCTAATAATTAACGATTACTGAACAGGTAAGTGTGTTTAAACAAATAATGACAAATAAAAAAACCTAATTCATTGTGTAATCTTTTATAGCATTATTAATATTTGTTGTAAGTTAGCAGTTCGTACTTCGTAGTTACTTAGTCACATTAGTAGGCCTAGTCTTGTTTATGTTTTCATTTTAAATGTCTTCCTTCAACCATGCAGTTACAATGGTTATAAATAAACCAGCATTTTACACTGTATACGTTCTAATGAGCAAAGAGTTTTGCAGACAAAAACCGGGGCACCTTATCGAATAATCAAGAGATTACTGGTTGCAAATAAATTTATTCGTTACAATTAATTACCAATTAATCGATTTATTAACCGTTAACTTTAATTGAAACCTTGTTTTTACTTTTGTTTAATAAAATGGACCGATTAGGACAGTGACAATGAACGACGACCTATGACCCCAGTAAGAGCTAAATATTTTTACAGCCACGTGCCCATCAGAAACAATGAACATTGGCAACGGATAATTGCGCTATATGACCTCTGGCATATGCGAACGCCGTCAGCCGTTTACAACATACCGAGATGTCGACATATCGCGTTTTGGACAAGATATAATTGACTTTGTATCTGCCCAGGCATTTAAAAAACGACTAGATTTCACCTGCAATAGATATTCGCCGGCAGTTTCAGCCGTTTTGCAACATTCCTGTCAATTTTTATGGCGCAATTATTATTGCTAAGTTGGTCTACGAAATGGTCACGATGTCGCTTGGTCCCAAGTGCAGCCTGTGGTTAAACGTTTGATGGTGGTGTTAGTACAGGTGGTGGTGCTAGTGTAAGTGCTCGGAGTGGTGTCGGTTGTGATTATTTGAATGACTTATTTCTCGACAGATGTCATCCTAAAGTATTGCGAAACACAGCTGGAAAAACGCGTATAGAGGCATATGTCCACAACGCCCTGTGAATGCGCCGCGGCTCTTTTTGCATCATATGGCTGGAACATGAGGTATAGTTTAAAACAGTGAGACAGACGGGTGGGCGGATACAGGCAGACAAAAACAGACACAGACAGATAGATGGGTCGGGAAGCGAAGGGAGCCGTCCGAAGTGTCGTCCCTGGATCTGCTTCCTTGAAATGTGCTCGCCTTTCCACCCTCGTATAAGTCCTTCTCAATCAGTTCACTGACAGATTCAAGTAGTCGGCATATAAATCAGTTAGCCACAAGCCCGTAACCAACTATCGGAATTTCAAGACCTGCTCTGGGCAAGGCAAATCTCTGTTACACTCTCCAACCTCCTCTCCTCAGTTTGAGACGCTGCTCTATAGGGAGTTGCACACAGCCCTCCTCCTAGTGGTAACCTGTCTTTTGACACCAAGTTAATAATGATTTCCAAACAGTGGTATGCCAACTATTTACATCCAACGGACCTCTGAGCTACTGGCTTCGCAGTGATGTGAGCCCAATACACGTCCTTGATCGCATCCACGGACCCTGCAAGGCCACGCCCACCAATTAGAGACCTCACCCCAACTAGCCACACCCATAACTGATGCATCGGTATACTACCTTCAACCTACAGCTACAAGTAGGAGAGGCCAGAGGTGTTACTGTTTACGCTGTCCAGATCATCTTAGCCTATTTCTCCCTTATCCCATTTAGATGGAGGTTGCGGGAGGAGAGGGTTCCATTTATCCCTCTACTCTCGATCTGCTGAGTTAGTTGAGAGCTAAGGGTTGCATTTCCATGTTCCGCAACCTACGGACAACTTCCTGCGCCAATGCGCTTAGAATTCTGTGGGGTGTGCAATACTCGAGTGGTCATCGTGTCGGAATGAAAGCCGAGAGGTTGCAGTTCAAATCCCCGCTAGGACAGCTCCTCTTGCGCTCAACGAGCCTATATCCAACTCGTCTATAGTAATCAATCAATCAATAGTAAGCCCACTGTCGTCGGGAAAAGTTGGCTATGGGTGCAGAAATAATAATAATAATATTACTACTACTATTATTTGAAGACGATTTCTAAACGAAGATGGCCAAGAAACCAACGCGTTGGCTTTTCATCTACGCAACGCGGTTCCAAATCCACGTCACAATGGATGAAAAACGTAAGACAGTAAGTTATACCAAGGTGCAAACATGCCACAGAGGAGCAGAAGTTTCGAAAAAATGTATTCCCTTGGGTGATTAATTTTTAACCCCGCCTCTCGATTGACATACAAGAACTCTAACGGTTACATAATCCAGCACCTAACTACTGATGGTAGGCCCACTCAAAAATTGATCCTTTTCTCCATACAGTCACTCCTGTTTCCCAACGGTCTATCTCATACTCGCCGTGCCTCCCTCTTCTTCACACGTTTTGCTCCCAGGTCATAGGTCGTCCCAGCCACTAATGTCAGCAAAGGTCCTTGTTTCAGCCCACGCTGTTTGAGCATCTGGGTGACGTCATAGGGTCAAATTTCACATGACGAATGCAAGTTAAAGTCACCGATGAAATAGAAATGAAAGGAGGCAATTAAAAAGCCACACCCAATCAATCTACCATCGTCGTCATCACACCGAAGATGCAAATTCGGACCAATTTCCCGCGACACATATTCATGCCGTTCAATTGCGCCTTAGTAGGCCTACTACTCCCGTCAAGGCAATTACTCTCGGTCTGAATCATCAACGCTAAATCTGTTCGTGGGCGTCTTTCAGCCGCTGGAAATATCTCCACCTGCGCTGGGTGTTGGGTTGCTAGACTTGTGGGCGATCTCTCTGACAGTCTCCACCTAGTGTTGCGTCCCCAAAAGTATCCATGGTTTGTGTTACGCCTCGACAGGCAGGCATTCTTCTGTTGGTGGAGAGAGATGGTCGATAGATTGATCAGCTGGCAGAGCAAATAAACTCGCCGCATTATTAAGAAAAGCATTATTCGGGTATTGTGATAAATTATTGACTGAAATTCCCCGTGTTGTCGGCGGCCTCTTCTGTCGACTGGCTAGCACCCGCCGATAATGTAACGACTAACTGGGATATCTTCTCTTATATGGTTTCGGCGCTCCGGTAAGTGCTATCGGGTTTACGTCAAGCTGATATCGCATTGCAGTTAAGTAAACACTCGCAAATTAAACCGTAATTTTACTACTGGCGATACGATTATCTTCTGGCTTGAAGCAGCGATCGTGATCAAGCTCAAGCTGGTGCCCTACGCTTAGCTTGTAAGTGGTACTTTTCTAAATATCAAAGATTACTACCGCGATGACATCAGTCTTACATGATTGTGAGAAATGTCATTCGATCGATCTATTTGCCGCTCGATCGCTTTTTAAATTGATGCATTCTCACTTGGTCACCTTCAACGTCATTGTTGTTTGCTTCTTTCGAGAAGGTGCATGGACAGAAGGTGGAGGAGGAGAGGGGATTGGGAGATGGGAAGGGGATTATGGGTAGAGGATAGGAAGGGGAGTTTGAATGAAGGAGAGGAAAGGGGATTAGTAGGAGAGGGAATAAGGTGGCGGGGTGGTGAGGTAAAGCGGTGGGAAGGGGAATGGGAGATGGAAAGGGGAGGGCAGAGGAAGAGGAGCGGACGGAAAGTGGAATGGATTAAGGTGGAAGGCGAATTGGATTAGGAGGACGGAGTAGATAGGGAGAGGGAAGTAGTAGTGGAGGGGTGGCAGTGGCAGAGCTTCTAATCTGAACATAGTAAGCGGTTTGAAAATCGATCGCGCTGGATCGACAGGGCGATCGAGTAGGCAAGCGATACGCGGTTGATATCTGGAGTTTTTGTGTACAGCTGCATATGGACGGACATAGTAGGCCCTACTAATCTAATTTTCATTACAGATAGGCTACGTGCTCAATTGTGCGTTATTATTCCATTGGTCACCGTCGTCACCATTGTTGTTGTTTACTTGATTTAAATAATTTCCTAAATAATTAGTGACGTTACGAATGCCGTCGTGCGGCGTCGGTAGTTGACCGTCGTGTTATGACCAATCATATTGCACGAAATTGGTGTGATCAGTTAGCAGTCATTAGGTTACCGAATGCATCCACCGCTGTCGCAAGTAACTAGATGTATTGGCCTATTAGGTAAATAAAACAATGTTCTGGCTACAGGTTCGTCTAGTAGTTTAAAATCTAACTTGGTCTGATTTGGTATACCGCGGGTGAGTAAGCTGAATGAGTTATGTAATGTAATTCAAATCTTCGAAATTTTCTCGCTTGGTTGCCTTCGACGCCATAACTCGACGGTGCAACGCTTTAGGCTAAGCGAGCGATTGGCCGCTCGACCAGACCTCTAATAGGCGATTGGCAATAATTATTAGAATCGATCGCCTCGAATGGGAAGCTCTGAGGGGAGACGAAGGGAACTAAACTAGTATCTAGTAATTTTATAATTCTTTAAACAGTTGTATGCAAATCTAAAGCTTCTTTGTAAGAAATTCATGTTATAATACTTTGGAGCCAAGAAATAGTGGTACATTTGTAGAGTTGTAACGTGTACAAACCTTCTTTCAGAAACCTCTTAGATATGCAGGACGTAAAGATGTTAATCAACTTTATAATTGCTAATATAGCTTTAATTACCACAGTTCGCAAACGCCTATGCGTGCGTGTGAGTGTATCAGGATAATTAACATAGTAGGCCTATGTGTATGGGCCTACGTAAGTTAGCGGGAGAGGCGGCCATGGGTATTAGCGACATAATTAACTCAGCCTTAGCGACGATCCATGAGTATAAAGGCTCAGCGGTTTTATTTTCTCAGCCTTGACATATCAGAATTTGCCTGCTAACTTGTACCTCATATAAACACTTTAAAAGTGATGCAGATAAATGTAGTTTGTGCAGTTATGAAACATGGGGTCCTTAGAATTTGCAAATACTTTAATTTAGTATATATTTTGAATGTGCATAACGAACTTTACAACAAGGCATTTTTTGTGGAGAGAGGTGCAGCCAGGAAAAAATTTCGTGTGTTTTTAGTTTTAAAGGTTCCATTGGACATGGTCGTATTTTTCAAAATTTGAAGCTTTTAATAACAGTAATACATTTATTTTTGGGTAAAACAATCTCCTATATTAATATGCCCATGATCGAGGAAATAGCTAATCATTGTATGTGGTAGCTGTGCTGTGGCGAGCATATTTGTAATTCTTTGAAGATGTATAATTTTATGAGTCTCAGAAAAATTAAGAGCTGAACCACACTTATATAAAACTGCCTGCAGCTGTGGCCGGATATGTAGACTAATGACACAGTTAACCAATTTAAGGTCTGTTCTTTTTCACATAAATTAATGTCGTACTTTGTGTAAGCCAAGTATCAGGTCGAGAATAATGTCTGAAGGCATGCGAAGAATAGTTGAAGAACTTTAGCCTTGACATTAGTGGCTGCATGTTTACAATGCAATCACGCTGTAACTATACTTGTAATGTACCCCGTAGTCCCGTACCCATGTGTAATAGTAAAAAGTGTTATATGCCTGATGCAGCTCCAACTTTAGCCTTCACTATCTTGGCAGTGAGACAGTGTAATCTGGTGCAATTATTCGTAATTCACTTTTGCAATGTAAAGAAGATTTTATGCAGCACAGATCAGTAGCAAGCAATTACACATGGATCCATGGACCAGTATATATACATGCTATATATAATATATACATATATTCATTGACAACCGTGTGTACATATAATTATAATACATATATATATACACATACATAGATATATTCCTTGACAACAGTATCCATATATTTAGCGGTGATACAGATTGATATGAGATAGAAGCTCGTATGAGAGAGCATTGCAAATTTTGAAGCTTAATTTGGCACTGTAGCTGAATGGTTAGAGCGTCTGGTCTGTAAAGCAGAGGGTACTTGTTCGAGCCTTAATGCAGATATTTGAAACCAAAATGGTAGTAAGTTACAAATACCTCAATTTAGTATATATTTTTAATATAAACTGTAAGTTTAACTCCATGCAGTTTTATGGCAACTGGAGATTAGACTGAGACTCTGAAAGGTGATTTAGTTGCTTTGTTTTTGATAACTAAGGATAAGCAGCTGAAGTTTAGACAAATACGGATAGACAAAAAACAAAGCATACATCACACTATAGAGTTTCTTAAGAAAGTGTACATAGAATTGCCATGTAGTCTAGAATTGATTACAGTCAGTGGTGAATAGGCTATAGCTGTCTACTAGGAATTGCTTTTTGAAAGACACACTCTACGGTTAAATTGCCACAAATTAATTTATACCCTTGACATGAAAGTATAGAGGAAGCCTGTCAAAGCAAAAATCAGTCGTTAATCTGGTTTATTTAGAGTAGCATTCATCCACTTTTTATAGATAAGTGGTACTGGTAATTTGATAAAGTGAAACGGCAGTGAGCGCCACCTTGTGTTGTCATCCCAGCCAAACTATTTTAACTGCCTGCCTGCCTGCAAAGATTGATTTTTTCCTAACTCCCATACTGATAATTATGTTCTCTGATATGACTTCTGCAGTGGCAAGTTCAGACTATATAAATGTACTGTCTCTAAACTTGGTAGACTGTTTCTCATTGCATCTCCGACCCATCAAATGAGTGCCCCCTTCAATTCCTGACACTGTTCTTGAAGTATTAATTCAACATGCCTATAAGTATATATATATATATGCAAAGCACACATCCAAGTCCAACTATGAACTATTGTACTCTAAAAGATCAGTAGCTGATTTTTTATTGTGTAGTAGTTTTCTACCTTTATGGTTGTTCTGCATATCTTAACAATTCTCTTGTATGAGATCAACATCAGATGTAAGTTGTATTGTAACGTTACTTACTAATTAGTGACTTCTGTCTGATGCACAGATGGCGTACCAGAAAAGATGTCACAAATAGGTCAATGTCCGGAGCAGTCGGTTGAGACAGAGAGGCAGACAATGATGGAAAAGCTTGTTGAAAGTAGATAAGTCATAAATTGTGACCCAATGAGATGAACAACTGCCCAATTAAACACCAAGAGTCTCCAACTTTTAGCCATAAATGACTCCGTGGAATTTGAAGCAAGGTCTCTTGACGGCATGAGTGTTTGTGCTTCGATATGGATATCTAGTGGTCGTCTCCGTTGTGGGTTCAACGAGAACAAAAGACCTGTTTTGTCTACGGAATGCATACATGTTGTGTCATGCGAATTTCATGTGTATTGCTAAACAACAAGAGTGACTGACGCGCCAGAGCTCGAAAGTCCATTTGTCAAGTTTGTTTAAACCTGACAGTTGACATAACTATTCAAATACAGGTGGGGCTCTCTCTCTTTCTGTCTGTCTGTCTGTCTCTCTTTCTGTCTGTCTGTCTCTCTTTCTGTATGTCTCTTTCTCTCAAGCACACCAGGCGTACTATGGTAGCACATTATTATTCTTATTATTGGACACTCATATAGAGGCTGTACAATTAATATTACTACTACTAATAAACTTCTAGGAGTGTCAGAAGCACAAGGGCTCAAGGTTGCACCAAATACTAAAGCACAAATACAAGTTAAACAAACGAATATGATGGTACACCAAAACCCAATCGTAAGCAAGACCAAGTAGGTCTTCTATGGCAAGACCAATACCGATTAGGTTAGTCCTCTGAGACTTCAATACAGTCTACAGTGAATAAGCATGCTGAAAATACGAAATGACACAAGAGACTAAAAGCATAAAGAAGAGATGCCGGGAGAGAACTATTTACAATACGATGCAACATGTCATTTCAGTTTCTCAGTATACATATGCATATACATCTATATAGATACATACAATATATACATATATATATATATATATATATATATATACAATGGACATTATATAATGCATGTAGATATATAGTAATGCAAGAACCTGTGCATATATAAAAATGTCGCTACACGGCCTAGAGAGATATATATATATATATATATAAATATATTTCAAAGATTAAATATGAATATATGGCGAACACCTGTTAAAGCTAGCAAATTTTTATCGTTGTCAAAATTATGTACGATTAATGCTGGAGAATTTATGTGAATTGCGCGCATATCTCATTAGCATAACGCATGAAAATGAGCGCATGTTGCAGGACGCTGATCTATGTGTTTCATAAACCTCTACGTCTCGCATCTGGACAGGTGCCAGTATAGTGGGCTTTTGTTCGCTTCCACCGCTGCGTTACTTCGCCAGTAGCGTTGGCATCCGACGCTGGGCCGTGGGCTAACCAGCAGCGCTGTTGCTAGCCGGCCAGGTGCGTAACGGAGCTTGGCAATAGGACAGAAATACACGCTGGGGCGCCGAACGAAGGAAGAAGAAGAAGAAAGAGGAGAAGGCAGCCAAGGGATTGTGTATTAGTCGATTCACAGCTGTTTGTTGTTGTTATTATTATTCCCAGGAATAAGGACGTCTTGCTACTTGGCTCCAAGTCCGTGGCTGTGGTTTCCCGAGGAAGAGGTGGAATACGACGGGAGGATCGTTTGGCAGTTATTCCTTTAGTTCTGTACTGTGTTTGCGAGAGCGTTTCGAGTTTTTTGTTCTGGCGTTTTATATATCGGATAAACGGAACGTATCAAAGGAAAAAGGTAAGCGATTTCGTGATTGTCTATAAAATTTGTTTTGAAGGTTTGATGTGTTCGATTTGCTGTACTGTTAAACACTCAACGACAAAAACTTTTATATATATTTTAAGCGTGGCTGTAGATATCGGGGTGAGGTGCCCTCTTCGTTAAGCATTGCGTCTATAAGTATGGAGTTTAGGGGTCGTTGTTATCATGACAACACAACAGTTCACATCTTGACATTGTGTGTAAGTTTGTCATAGCTCAAACGATACTACAGTAGGACATGTGACTGATGTGAGTGGCAGAGAAACGTGAGACTCGAGTCATTCAGAAGACTTGCAATCAGTGCTAGTAATGGTGACCTGGAGTAAGCGGTGATTGTTTCTACTGAGCGCTGCTGTCACTCAAACTGGAATCTAATATCCCTGCTCGGATCAATTGTTTTTCTAATCTTCTTTTTGATTTCCTGAATTGTCTGTGCTCAGTTTGGTAAGGACTAAAAAAACCTCATCCACTGCACTGCAATCCAGTGATAATCTCATAAGTTCAAATCGAACTCCTCTGCTTCTTCTTCTATCCAATCATTCTGCCCCTTCAGCATTTTTCTTTGCTCAGATCCTTGTAGCTAAAAATCATTTGGTAGCTCTCTTCATAGCACTTTCTCCAGTTCTGTTTTCAGGCATATCTGGAAACAATAGTCCTCAGCAGTGAATTGTACAATCTCAGTATTATATCTCTGTCTCTGCAGACTATTGACCCATGGGTACATTGCCTTTAAGGTTTTGTACTCTTACTTATTATCCCTATCTTGCACCTTCAATACCTTTCCGCATTTCATTTCAAATCCCACCAATGCAATAAATGAAAGAAAAAGATATAAATGACCAGGTTCAAAGTCATGCAGTTGCTATAGAAAACGAGTAAATTTACATCTATCATCCTAATTCAAATGTTCCAGCATTCCAAAGCAGCATCTGGCAAATGCTTTGCCTGTCTACACTCTACAGCCGGCAGTTCCCTATGGAAATCTAGATGCTGCCATTAAATTCTGACTTTGCAGCTGTAGCTGTGCGGAGGATATATTTACTTGACCCAACCAACATGATGAAAACGCAACAATGTAGAGCGCATCGCAGAATCGTGACTGCCAGTGTTAATAGTTTTTGAAAATGGCTGCGGACAGTGATTTATAAGAATTCCGTCTGACTTTAATGTTTCTGCTAGGGCTTTCACTGCACAACTAAATATGATTAATAAAAAACGGAGATACGTGATAACACAGTGATTGTAGCAGAGGGGTGCAATCGGAAATAACAGATGGGATGGATGAAATCGTGTGGGAGATAAATTAATGTCCGTAATTGATAGTTTAAACTGGGAGGAAGGAAGGAGATTAACTCCATCGTGTGCAATTTACCCAGCGGATGTAGGAGTGATGGACATGACTTTGGCATTTAGAAGAAGAGCAGCCCAATAGACTACCATTTGTATGAAGTATATATAGCGACTTCATTTTCTTAGCCTCGGAATATATCTGTTAGTAGAGGCGACATCATTTTTTAGCCTCAGCATAAGATAGCCGGTAGCCAGTCCTCTTCCCTCCCACAGTGCATAGCTAGTGTACTCATCAGTGTGTGATTGATTAATCTAACAGAAATCACTGCTCTGAAATCTTTATCGAATTTGTCTCTCTCTAATAGAGAAATCCAGGAACCAATTATCTACCAAACCACAAAGAAACTCCACCCAAAATACAATGCATTTTCTTTCCAAGTGATGTCCTTGCCAAAGATTCTGCTCAGTACCATCCTTCTACTTTCTTAATTAATGAACTCCACCATAATAAAATAAAACATGATATCTCGCAAAGTCTGAAGACGCCAACTATATATAGTACTGGTATGTCTTTATGATAGGAATTGTTACTGGAGACCTCGCTGATCGTTAGACGTTGTTAGCTTGCAGCTGATAAAACAGCTCATATCCGAATTCAGTTGGTTTGAGGCAGGCACCGGATAACAGCCGCAAATGAACACAATCAGCTTAATATCTTGAATTGTGTAACATTAGAGCTGGGCGTTTGAACTCGTGAGTATCTATAATCTCAGAGAGCAGGGTGGCATGCATCATCTCCGGTTACATCTAGACGTCATCTGAAAGCAGAGGTTATTGAAAGGCTGCGTCAAAGCACTGCTCTGTAAATGACGCAAATGTGCGGTTAATTGACTTGTTGGAGATAAGCTCTGACGAAGAACTGTGTATTCTCTGACAACGATAGATACATAGTTGCGACAATTAACATATAAAATGTGCACTGATCTGATAAGAGTATGTCCTCATGAATGGTTAGTCCACAGCGGCAGCAATTACAGATTCATTGACAACAGTATATATATATATATATGTTATATATACTATATAAATATATTCATTGACAACAGTGTGTATATATATATAATACATATATACACACACACGTATATAGATATATACATATATTCATTGACAGCAGTGTGTATATATTATACAATACATATATATATATATATATATATATATATATACACACATATATATATAGATATTCATTGACAACAGTATACATGTATTTAGCGGTGATACAGATTGATATGAGATAGAAGCTCATATGAAAGAATACTACAGATTTTGAAGCTTAATGCGGCACTGTTACTGAATGGTTAGAACGTCTGGTCTGTAAAGCAGAGGGTACGGGTTCGAGCCTCAACTAATCGACCACCACTGTGTATAACTAGGGAGTCCATCATCACTCACCCTTAAAGGAACTCCGCCACTGTTTGGACTTTGACAGAGCCAGTCCCAAGCCTGGAGAAAGGAGGACGACGACACCAAATCATCTTCGATATGGAACTGTGTCGTTAGAAAATCAACACACAACAAATACTCTCAACCGAGAACATTATGATAGGCAGTTGTGTTCCATTGTGTAACGTGGGTGGGGCGCATAGTAACGGACTGCACACTGGCGCGAAGAGCTGAAGGAAACGAGATCAATTACCGCTCCTCCATTCATTAGACAGTGGCGTTAGATAAATTACATGTATAACTATATGAGAGCCTTGCATGGCTGCCGTACAGCTAAATTCTACTTCTGTCATAACTTGTGATCATCCGTTCATACTATATTTTTAATCATACTAAGGATGTGTTAGTTTGAATGTATACAAAGAAGATTATAAGCATTTAGGCTACATAGAGAAGAGTAATCGCACAAAATCATCATGTCATTAGGAAGAAGTCGATCTACTGATTAAGAGCGGTTCCCTTACGAAGGAGCTGGCATGTGGGACCGAAACCTAGTGATAGTCCACTGTCCTGATGTTGCTCCACTGTCCTGGTGTGGGAGTAGGAACTCCCAGCCTCCAAAAGCCCAACAATTCTACCATAAATTTGTACAGCTGTATGTGCATCTCAGTAGGCCTAGGCAGTTTATGTAGGCCTCCGACGCTGACAAGTGGACTGAACTGAGCGTTGACAGGTTGTTAGGCTTATTTTCAGTTCAAATACGAACAGTAAAGGAAAAGTCTTAACATCGAATTGCAACTGCTTGAGAGAAGGGCATAAGGTTGCTAATTGGCCGCAGCTCACAACGCCGGTCGCCTGCCTGTCCGCGTGGTTCGTACCCCTCCTTTAGGGTTGGTAGCGCGTAGGCCAAAGGGACTTGAGAACAGTAAACATCTCTCTTAAAATGTGGGTGCACAATGCAGCGTTTGAGTATCTAGTTTCTTAAAATGCTCTAAAGACTACGCATCCGACGACACCCTGCTCTCATATTGTTGTCATCATCACTATCATACGTCATCGTAGGACTTATTGTCGTCACCAATAGCGTCGTAACAAACGTAAGACTTAGCATTCATCGTCATAATCACAAGCCTAGGAAACTAGGTCGTTGACTGTTTCCCACCTGGAACATTACAACCCGCCACGATTCGACGTCGAGCTACATTGGTCAAAGGATAAGACTCTGTCAAGACGCGATCATGTTTTCTTAGGCTTGGTAAACACAGGGTCGACCTTGGTCGCCCTGTTCCACCCCAATAAAAGCCGTGATGGCGTCCGCTGAGAGGTCTTCCAAACCAAGTCATAGCACTGACTGCTCAATTGTTCCTTTGGGTTCTAAATAATTTATATAATAATTTATATTGTGGTCTTGTTTCATTCTGTTTCAAAGAACCCCAACCACTCAAATGCTTTGTGGTGTATAATATGTATATGAAGACCTTAAGCAAGTCCTTCGCTCACGAACTCCGGACGTTAACTCCGAAACAACTTTACAGAATGCACACAAATGGGCAGTGACTGATTCCAGTCTTGGACGTGCCAACGAAAACGTCCATCCGAATGTCCAACGCTGTCCTGTTGCGTGGAACAACAATAGTTGAGGCATTCGTTTTATTCCGGTCACAGGGAAAACTGATCATCTTGTATTTTGGTTGAAAAGATCAACCACGTGATTGTGGTTCGAATTTGAATGGATGTTGTTTTGAACTGATTGACCTGATGCAACAGAATGTTGACCAGTAGTGATGACACCAAGGCTTAATGACAGGTCCAGGATTTCAGACAATGCTTTGTCTGGCTACCTGTCATCATTCCTCAAGGACTTCTGCTACCGGAGGTGAGCAAGTGCGCCAGAGCAAGATGCCCTGCAGATGCACATGAAAACCAATTGTGATTACGTCCACGTAGTCGAGACACAGAGATTATAAGCATGGAATAGGAGTAGTCCTTAAGAGGCAGCCCTGGGTGGGAACTGTAATCGACCTCATTTTTTTGTTTAACATAATCAGCATTTGATGGCGATTGACCTTTCCTCTCCCACGCCGTCTCATCTTTCCACCAACAGACTACGGTCAGTGTACGCTATACCCAAGTTGGCTATAGGAAGAAACACACAGTGCTGAAATCTCTAAATAAATTTATGCCCCGCTGGGGATAAGAACTTCCGACCTCTTCACTGACAGTCCAGCACTATCAGAGGAACATTTTTAGAAGGAAACCGAAGATTCTTAAAAGAAGTACAAGGCCATGATAAAAAGTTAGCATCTCTGGTTTAAAGGCAGCGCCCTTACTGCGTATACGAGTACTGAAGGGACCATTGTAGTTCTATTCTGGCATCTTAATATTGTATCAGCCATTTCACACTCTGTCTCCCTCTGCGTGTCTCTCATGTTCATACTGCTACCCATCCTATCACTTTTCAAACGTCTCTCCATCCCTGTGGGCATCTTTTTACATCTCGGGCTCTGCCTTCCCACAGCCGCCAACCATCCCTAGGGCTCCTTGTCTACAGTTCCTACTAAAGGATGCTCCTGCTGCTGCTGTTGCTGCATACATACATACATACATACATACATACATACATACATACATACACTTAGCTACCAGCTTAAGACGGACTTTAGCCTCTGACTGCAAAACCAGAAGTGGGACAGACAGACACACATACCGATATACAGACAGACAGACAGACAGACAGACAGACAGACAGATGGAAATGCGTTCCGTTACGCAGACCCTATTGAAACCGATCCCGACTGCCGAGAGATAGGACTTGGGAGTAGACCGTCAGTAGACACCGGCCGGTACAACAGTATATACGTTGTACTAAGCACATCGATAATATTATCAATGTAGCAATGAAAGATAGCTATATTACACATTCCTTTGCTTCTTCCTCCGATGCCAATACATACGGTGCTAAAAGTGCTTATCAGATGACGGTGGATCTTGAAATGTTTGCAAATCTAAAGCCTTAGTCCATCTGGCGAACCTATAATAACCGATGTTCGCTATTTGGATAAAAAGAAACGCACGAAAAACACGGTAAACGTTGATTATTGTAACAGAAAACACATTAACTGCTTTCCGTCTATTAATATCCTTTTCCGAGCTCTGTACAAGGGAGAGAGAGAGAGCATGAGACATGACGCCATCAGTCACAGCGTTACAAGCGGATCGATATGTTTATGTGACGGATCTCAAATCAACCAGGTGCATCGTCTGAGAACTGGCTGAATTTACCCGCAGAATACAGTCTTTTGAACGTCATTCGAGGAGAATTTTAAGTTTAATGCTAAAAATCATAAAAGTATCACACATCTAGGTACAAGCCTTATGGATTAATACATACATGCAAACACACACATGCATGCATTAGATAAACTACATGTATTTAAGATGATTAGTAGGGGCCCTAAGACAGAGCCCTGAGGAACACCAAAAAGAACAGAAGCGATAGATGATATTAAGAACTTGATGTGAACATAATCAGTGCGACCAGAGGGAGACAAGACTGAAACCAGTTGAAGATAGTGCCAGATATGCCAACGGAATGTTGTAAGAATCCGAGTATGATGCAGTGATACGCTGTCACAAGCAGCAGAGAAGTCTAGGAGCATTACAACAGTCACAAATCTCTCAATTGTCTGCAGCAAGGACCAGGTTACTGTATACACTTAGGACGCACGTTGTTTGCAGAGAGGTAAGAGAAGAGCACAGCGTGGACAACTCGTTCTATAGAGGAAAAGAGAGATTAGAGATAGGTCTTTAGCTAGACCAGAAAGTGGAATGAAGACCGCTCTTCTTGAGACGAGGAGGGAGAATAACTGCGCTCCTCTGAGAGTTAGGAAGTAGGCCAGTAGAAAGAGAAAGGTTAATTGGGAAAGTTATATCAATGGCAAAGAGGTGATGTTGAGATTTTAGAAGCCATGTAGACACCGGGTCAAGTTAACAGTATTTGGATGTGGATTTAGTTAGTAGTGACAGGGTCAAAGATTGATAGCGAGGTTGTAGAAATTATAGGTATCTCTTGAGGTGGAAAGTTAACATTGTTGATTCTATCGAATAAATAATTTAACAGCTCATCTGGTGGACCGGCTGCATTGGCTGTCTGGAGGAGCTTGATGGAGAAAAGAATTTAGGATATTCCGGCTTGGCTGGCTGTAGGAGCTTGATGGAGAACAGAATTTAGGATATTTCAGGTGTTATTTCCTCCCTCCGCATCGCCAAGACTTCCAAGTATGAATACTTACCCCTTTTATATGCATATATAAATATATATTCGTACATATATATATATATTTAAACACAAACATATATGTATACGCATGACGAACATAAAATCTGAGGTTTTGATACAGATGGGTTTATCTGATACCATGTCAGATGTTAACAGATGAAGGACAACCCAGCTGGTAATGGGTGCTAGACATGGGGTGGGTGATTTGTTTAAGGAATGATGCTGCATAGACAGTTACTGGTGGGAAATAGGTGGTGGCGTCCGAACAGCCGGGATGGGGATTACGAGAAGTTTTTTTATAAATTCCCAGTGACGTTCGTATGATTGGGCGGAACCTTGTTTGTGGAAACAAGGTGGCCTTGTTTTGATTTGTAGGGTCTTGTAGCTTACCGACCCAGTGATATGGTTATGAGGTCATAACACCGCATAGATGCTGTTGTGGTTGTGTCGGGAAGTCTGCTAAGGAGCAGAGGGAAGCAGTCGTGAACGCATGAGTTGAGACTGCAGCCCATTACTGTGTGACACTGTGTCTGTGTCCCATAATAGGTGTGGGTGCAGGGCCACTCAAGGGCCTCTGCACATAGCATTAGCAGCCCATGGGCTACTGCATCTTATCAGGTGTCAGTGATGGCGTAAGGTCTGGACTAGCACATCATCTGTCCGTACGGCGAGTAAGACTGATAGCAAGGTTCAACTTTGTACCAAGGTTTCTCTGTAATACCTTACAGAATATCATGTACTGTAACATATTTATGGTTTTTGTAGTAGCTTAATTTACTGAGTGTGCTTGGAAAAGTCTAAAAAATAGAAATTAGAGAAGCAGGTGTTAGGTGTATATTGAAGTAACCCAGTGTAACAGATTATGAGATGACAGACAACAGCACTGAAAATTTATGTATGTTACTAAGAAAACCGGCAGAGTAAGAAAGTCGAGCTTGCAAGCGTCTTGCGACGGCCGATAATTTGCCATCTTTATGGCTGCATTTGCCACTCGTTCAGTGTTTATTAATTATATATATATATATATATATATAAATATATATATATAAAGAGAAGATTCTGTGTGTGTGTCTCTCTGCCGGTTTAGCACTCTGCAGTTAGCATCTGCTGGAAAGTATTTCGTTCCTGTAACACGCGTCTTGTCCTTGGCCGGCTTTCATTCACAGTTGTTCCTTTAATCTACCTTCTTCGGCTATGATTGTTTGTTAGGCTTCAATAAGCACTCTTTGCATAGAAAAGCATTATCAACTGCAGCTTTACTATATTATACTACAATGTATAAACATACAAAACGTGAAGAACATTAAGTATCTGAATTTCTGTAAGTATAATACTGGACACACTGCTTTACGTGTCATGCAAAATTACTATTGGATGAAGACTGAGATTTCAAAATCAGTCCTAGACGAAGAACGTAAAGTATTTAGCTTGCCAGCTCTGGTGTATTGTATTTACATCCGATTCATACAGAAGTGTTTCGATTGCCGTATAACATCGCAAGGGTATCCTAATATCATCGGAGCTGACATGGAATCCAATTGGAGTAGTGTGCAGTTAAACATCATACTGTTTGGCGCAAGAATCGGTGTCTCTAGAGGCCGAAAAACGGACCGAAATGGCCGAAAGTAGCGAAGCGTTGCATCAGACGAGCTATTCCGTTGAGGCTTCAACGGTCCGTCCTTCCGGCTGCCTCACCTGGGACGACGCATCTACAGATGCGGTACGGACCTCTTCCATTAACCGCCAGACTGCGGCGCCTATATCAACGGGGGAGGGTGGACAGGGAGGGGGTCCGTGCGTGATCCGCATTGCTGTCTAGTTGAAGACCTCGAAAGAGCATCCAGCAAATGAGTTCCCTGGGGTCGTTGGGCCGTTTCTAGTTTCCACCTCGGGTTAAGTGGGGTCAATTTTCCCGTTGTCACTCGTTTGTTCAGCTCTCTTATCTGAATACGCATTACTGGATGTATATTTGAATATATTTGTGAAGTAATTGTGTTTTTTTCCAGGCCAAGACTCCTCTTTTTACTTGCCGACTGTCTGCTCGATATTTCAAAGAAGACAGAGGGAGCAATCAGAAAATATAAGAAGCATAGCAAGGCAAGATTTTAAAAGCTATGATATTTTGTCAACAAGATTAATTCTCCTTTCTGGTTATATGATTAATTATTGACTAAAATTTTGGGTGCTTTTAATAGTCTGCTTGATTATTTATAAAACAGCAACTAAGTCTTTCATATTCACATTGAATTTGGACATTCATATGCTAGTTTTCCAGCTTGTTTTAACTGATTCCCTCTCAAGTAGTATCAATGCTGGGAAAAGTAATTAGGAAATAGAAGCTGGAGTGATTAATCATTGCTTTTCATGCACCTGTATGGGATAGCTTCAGTTATGTAAACACATGTTGTTATTAATCATATTTGCACTTGTCCGTGAGCATTGAATGCAAGGAACAAGACATAGAAAAGGTTATTCCAGTGTCATTTTTTCAAGAGTTACCATGGCTACCTTTTAGTGTTGAGGAGGCATGGAAATGGTTTTCCTAAGGCATTGAGTCAATTAGGTGTGAAGTGATCTATGCTTGTTGTCGTACTTAAATCTTTTGGGAACAGAAGTAAGTGAAACGAAAAAGTCCCTCACTGGCGAAAACTTTAACGAGTAGAAGAAAGATGTTTCTTGGTTAGGTTTCTGTCGTCTTTGATTTACGAAAGAAGAGCTTGCTGAAATTGTGCTAGCAATGTTTGCCAATCCACTATACATAAAGGCCCATTAGTAGTCACATGAAGCTACAACCGATAGTAGTAAATATTGATAATGGTACTTTTACAATATTATTATCTCTCGTCGTAATGCCATAGTAAATCCATTTCCGTTAGGGACTGAAGATTGAATCAAGTTCTCAGTTCGTCTCAACTAGACACCAGAAATCATGCCAGTGAATTAGCTGGCTACCAAAATGCCGACAGTAAAACGGAGAAACGGGCGATAAGTAAATGTATCCTAGGTTTTCTGTGATAACAAGGTCATCGGATGTTTTGAGAATGCACGTAACTTCAGCTGGGTGTAGAGCATTCGGTGATTCAGAGTTGGCCAAGTAACGGACTGTGACTGATTGATTAACCTGAAGATAAATATTTTTTCAAGGATTCTTCTCTCTAGTTATAAGAGATCTGAGGAGATCTATGCTTGGCTGAAAACAATCTCACTGGCACCTAAGAATGCGCTTGATCACAGAAAAGATTCTGTGATCCTGGGATTTTTCTCTCCTGACTAGAGTCAAAGTATCTAGTAGCTAGCAGCTCCTCTGATAATTGCAACATCAGTCATTTACGAGGCTTGCACTTGTTTGCAATTCTATTTAAGTCACTCTTGAAATCGGAATTAGGATTGGAATTAGTTTCCAGCAGGATAAGAATGCTCATTCACTACTTACTTGAAGTAAACTACATCAATCAACAATGCAATGACAGATTCATGCTAAGAGAAAGCAAATCCAGTAGAGATAGTGTTGTATATTAAATGTCCACAGCTTGCCTAAACAATGAAATCAGTCATTTCCATCATCAGTGTGCATGCAGTTCATTTACATTGTCAATGTCTGGGGAAGCTTCCAAAGACGCATTAGAAATGTAGTTCAACTGTGTGTGTTGCGAGGGTCTGAATGCGATCATGTTCGGGGGTTAAGGCACTTTCTTGAATACACTATCAAATGTCATGAATCTCAATTTAAAGTAGAAATTAATCCTTACTTCTGAATTTTGACCGTTTTGGCTGCCTCAAACAGAATATGGCTTTCTCAATAAAGGGTCACTCTTTTTTTAAATAGCCTCCCCTCTGACCAGTGGTCTTTCTAGTGAGACCTGTCTAGCTTCTTCTATAAACTTCACAAGAGGTCAGACTTTGGTTGGAAACGCCTCTGAATAGTTATCTCAAAGAGGCGCTATATAAATTCCATAAATAGATTGATATCCTCATCCTTTTGAGAGCCACAAAGTTCATTTACCTATAATCGCAATGAAATAGTCGAATTGAACCTGACCGGAAGTGTTTTCGACTGTCCATTAACATTTAATACACGGGTTGGGTTGAGTTTCGCAGTAATAATGCAAGATCTTCATTATTCTTTGACTTCTCAGTAAGTGCCTTTCAGGACACCTTCACTCTCTAGGCCAACAGTCCTGCTACTGAATATTACGGGGGAGAGACTCGATCACATATGCATTGATGAAATTGTCGCCGCCTCTGACGCTGGTCGTTCTGTTAAACATCAAGTGCCACCTACGTACTTGACGAGCCCACTCGTGTGAATGGTGTTGTGTCTGTGTTAGCTGGCTGGAACGATTCAGCCATTTCACAGAGGAGCCCTCTTAAGAAACTAGCCGTAGTCAACAGTAAGGCTGAATTACACCTGCACCTAACCGGCCCAGGTAACTGAACGTCTTGCTTCGCATGGGCAGATTAACTAGGGCATGTCTGGCAGCACAGTTGTCTTTAGCCAGGCAATTGCATCGGTGGAAAGCTCAGCTCAGCTGAAGAAGAATCGAAGAAATTCTTGCAATTAAGTATATTATTCGGGTCGGACTGGCAGTCCAGTGACGATGCACTCACAGTTGCAAAGGTTTTAGGAGGAGTTCTTACGAATATTGAGAGATTCTGGTAAGGAAATTCATGACTATATTGTGAGAAATCTAGTTAACTAATCAATCAATAAATCAATTTTCGTTTATTCAGATATCATGCTGGCAAAAACGCAGCTTGTTACAATGGTTTTGATAAGTACAGATTAATATTTAGATAGTTACAATTACGCCGATTCAGAAAATTAATTTGAGATTTAGTATGTTGGTTTATGTTAGTATATGTTTTTGTACAATGCTCTAGGTAACTGTCTTGCTCCTTGCATTCTTTCCTTACTCGTTTGCCATTTTTTCCACAAGTTGAAGCATTTGGATCAGGTCAGATTATGCCAGACGAATAAAACAAATGAGAAAGTCTACTCCTGTAGATATCCTTGACCTTCTAGTACCTTGGTCTAGAACTACTACAGCTCAGCATCATGCTATTCCTCTGTTGGCCCTTCGCTATGGAACAACTTATCTGGTAGCACAACTTGTTCTGCTCATTGTCTTAAGACTTCTTTTCTCGAGGGATTACCTTGAGAGGTGCTTTATAAATCCGTAAGTAGAATAGAATAGAACTTTAACGACGAAAGTGGACCGAAAATAACTGGGAAATGGGAACCAAAGCAGCTCATCATTAAACTGTTAAAACAGTTGATAGCACTATTCCAAATCAGAATCAAGTGCAGCACATGATGTTTTATTGAAATTATTGTGGTCAATCATTTGGGCATCGTATAATAAAGGATGCAATACATATAATTGATAAAAACATAATTATTTGCACACATCATATTTATAGCCAGACAACTTCCTACTTGCTTCCATTTTCTCTCAGGGATATGAGATAAGGGACAACTTAACCATTAAACCTTTCATCGCATTAGACAATCTTCAGGTTGATATTGGTTTAAATTTTTGCCAAAGTTATGTCACCATTTGAGAAGTAAACAGAATTCCATTGATCACTTGTCTAGTCTGATCACTCTGATGCCTTTGTCTGATTACCACGATCATTCCACTGGCCTCTGTCACACACGTACATTTCAACACGTACAATAATTGATGTGATGATATTATCGCCACCGATGATAAGTTTAGTGTCTGTAAAAAGTCATTAGAGCGTCATTATCAGCAGACATTCATTCTGGATGGATGTCTGATGACCTAGTTGCTTGCAGTTGTTTGCTGCTTACAACGTCGGCCTGGACACAGCGATGAGGAGCAGAGGGAGTTATTGTTGGCACCTGGAAGCTGCTGCTAGTGGGTGTGTGCCAGTAGTAATCATCATATAAGCTTTGTCATAGAGCGAAGTATGCAAATAAACTGCATGCATACACACACGTTGTATATATGCTGCATATTTGTGTAAGCATTATGACTGCTGGATCTGTTTCTGATTATGTTCAGTTAGCAGTAGTATGCTGCGGGAGGTAGAGAGAGCTTTTGATTACATGCGTGTAGACGGATACGCAGTCTACTCTAGGCAGGCCGAGTTGTAAAAATGCCGCTGTAGGGCTTCGGATTGTGCGTGTGTATGTACGTGGGGTGTAGGTATGGGCGCGTGAGTTGTGTTGCGGCTGTGCAAGAACACTACGGCTGACTCGCGTCTCTCTGCATCGATATATATATGTTACGTATATATATATATATATATATATTGTATATACATATATATATATACATACATATATATATATATACAGCGGTCTCAGCTAGATAGACCGAAGCACTAGTTATTAACCGTATGTTGCAGGACCCGTAGTGAACCAAACAATTTGGAATTTTCATGAAATTATGTATAACATGGAACCAGATAGATTGAAGCTTCTCTCTCAAAAGGTGATAGTCGAAAGCCAAGTGACAATAATTACTCCAGAGGTGTCGAAGAGAGCCGGCTTGTGGACCATTTCTATCCCCGCCGACCATGTTTATCTGAAACACCTGTTCTAGACACTGTAAACTTTAACTAAGTTACATTGGCTTGCTGCCAAGTTAAATTAAAGCTGGGCATGTCACTGAAGCAATTATAGCATATGAATGAATGAATGAATGAATGATTGATTGAATGAATGAATGAATGATGTCTTGTATCAGGACTTGAATGATTCCCTAGTAAGTGCGTATTGAAGGTGGAATTCCGTTACAGCATCTGGGTTCAGCCGGAAGGCTCAATCACCAAAGCGTGTTCTTGCTTTCCGCAGCTGCAGATCGCCCTTAGCCTCAGATCTCAAAGAGGGTCCTGCCCTGGTTGACGACAGATGCCGCCGCACTATGCAGAAACTTGTAACTTAGTTGAATTTACAATACACAGAATTTAAGTGCGATTTAGTCGCATATAAAATCATTGTATGACTATGTCTTCCGGAGTCTGCTATAGAAAGGCTGTAGTTGGTTGGAATCCTATTTTCAACACCTATCGAGAACAAGTTTATACAACTGTAATTGGATATTTGCCCTTTTTACAATTACTACACAAGTGCACACACGCATCGATGGCGCAATTGCAGTTAGATTGCCGAGCAATTGTGCGCAAAGGACTTGTTCAAGGTCCCAACACAGGTCCCGCCTCGGACGACGATCGAACCCACACTCTCCACGTTACAGGTCAACCATTATAACCAAGGGCCACCGGGCAAGTTTCTACATAAGTGGTTGAAAGTTGGAGGCGCTAAGTTTGTAGGATAGGTTTTAAAAAGTGAAAATTACGTATGACCATTATTGTGCAAAGCAATTGTAGTGCCAGTCATACAGGTCGGTGTGGGTGTGCGTGCGTGCTGGCGCTTACCTGTCTGGCTCGAGTTAGATGTGCTGCCTTGGCCCATTAGTCAGTCAGTTGGGCGTGTGCTAGAAGCTCTATCGCGGGCTGCCTGCCTGCATATCTGTTGACTGAATGCATGCATGGGATGCCTTTAGTTAGGATCGCGTTCTGGCGCTGGTTCCATGTCGATCATAAAATTACATCTGGTTCCATGCTTTGCATAAAATAAAAATGTCCGGACCGTGCTGCTGTTGCTCGTGGGCTCAGCAAGAATAAGAGGGGCCCGCGGTGTCTGCACAGAATAGCCTGTGGTATGCAACTTCTAACAGCAAACGCTCTGATATACATAATACGTGTTTGCCAAAATCCTAGCAGCGATACGGTTTATGGCGATAAAAAGAATGTTTGCGATAAGTAAGCTAATAGTGTGTACCGTTTTATACGACTAAGAACACAACCCAAAAATATGCCCAGAGTTGTTTTCTAAAGAGTAGAAGGCTTGTTTCTGCCACTGAAGACTAGTAGCGGCCTGATCTGGATATTGTACTAATTTGGTTTGGTGCGACATCAGTTTATGCATTGTGCTCTAGACGCTGGCGTGATATAAGTTACAATTGCAGTTCTGAAGTGTAGCAGATGAACTGATTTGCACTGCATGAATTGGACAGAAAGAAATCTGATGGTCCACACACACTAGGCCTATAGATTGAAATACTCTGATAAATTTAATGTGTGGTAGTTATTCTACATTAAATTTAATGTAAAGTAAAAGAGCATACAACCATTTTTTCCTCCCTAAAAAGTACGGTTTCTTGTCGTTATAATAATGATCGCTGATATTGCTCAATGCATTCAAACAAAATTTGTGACCACTTACTAGCTATTGATCCCTAACTTCCTCTTCTTACTCCCTTGTGTTGCTCCCTTACTGTTCTGTGTACCTAGTGCTACTACCTATGCTGTGTGCATATAATGTGCTTGATGCAGACATTTACTGTATATCTATTTCAATATGTTTTAATTTGGATCTTAGTAACTAGTTAAGACCTTATATTCTTGATATTTATACTATAGAACCAGTAGTTATAATTTGTATGTACATGCATAACCTGTCAGTGGGACTCAAGTCCTTTAAGGGTTTCTTCACTTGCTTCCTGTAACTCAACAAATGTAAAGACTTACGACTTGTTTTGTAATATTATGAAACAAGAAACATCAACGTTTCTGGTTATGGTTATATGTAAATTATGGTTGTTTATTTACTTAATTTAGCTGCATGAGAGTAAACATCTTGTTAGGGCGATAAGATAGCACGGACTATTATTATTAAACCGAGGAATGGACAATGGAATCCATGTCCAATTATTCCGCCAGATGGGTTCAATTTGGTGAGGTCAGAATTACCATAAGGCAGGCCATGTTTGAAAGTATGTAGCAAAAGTTGTCGACCGGCCATGCACTACAATGCTAAAACACTGGTCACAATGTCAAATGACACTGATGTATTGTGGCCTCGGTTGTGACGCTTCTAATTGTCTGTGGGGAGGAGAGTAGAGGTCTAAATGACCATGGGCAGATGACTCTGAATTGTCTTTTTGTGATAGCTAATTACTGGTTATTAAGCCCCAACAAGGATGAATATTAAACATCACAGGTAGGTAGGCTACCCCAGAAAGACTAAATTATGCAGATCCACCTACAGGTCATTTACAACTCCTTGGGTAAGCGATCATACTGCTCCTTTCACAGAAGTCTACTGGGATTTGGTTGCCCTCTGGCCTTTGTTATTTTCATCTGTCAGCAATTCCTATCTCTTCTAAGCCATTTCCAGATAAAGGGAAGACCGTTCGAGATACAGAGACCACTAAACAACCAAAAAAGAACTTGCCATGTTAAACCGATAACAGAATCGAAACCCATGACGCTAGAAGATCAATTCTAATTTCCAACTGTCCAATGTATCAGATTGCAGATGTTCCTTGGGTATGTAGTCTGAACTGTGCCTAAAGCATGTCAAAGAGCAATAAATTTGTGCTTCTGAGGCATATAATCTATACAAGTGCTATTTTCATTGCTGGGTCAAACAGCTGGCGCCTTCAACCTAATGTAGCTCGGTGCCTGATAAGTTTAACCTAGTTGAGCGCGCTTTGCATTGTATCGCCAGTGCAGAGTTTCCTTTCTAATCAGCAGGCAGGATTTTCAATGTAAAAGAATCAATTGATTTTTAGCAACAGTACACAACACAATCGTGCAGTAGTAAAGCGCAATACTTAGGCGTGCTAGGTTCACTAACCTATAGAGGATTATTAACGATATAGCATCAATGTTCGTCCAACACACAAGGCAATAAATGACAGCACACTAAAACCATGCTGAAGAACAGTATAGAACTAAACAACATATATGTGTGGCTGCAACACTCAACAACATTTAATGCTGACAGTTTGCGCCCCCAGCATGAAGTTTATCAAGGCCATTAAAGGACTGTGTTCTCTGACAATCCAACACCATGTATACTATTTGCTTAGCTTAAAAGTTGCTGCGCTCTTTTTCTATGTATAAATGCTCAGTTGGACCATATTAATGCAACTTTCTCACCATTCTAGCAAATGAGAAACAGATTTTATCTATCCTCTATTTTTGATAGCTCACTCTAGTGTTTGGTTTTTTACCAGAGGCGTAACTCTCTGTCGAATAGTCTGATGAATTAGTTGTGTACCAGTTAGCGCACATCAGTACAATTAAGCATTCATTTTTGTGGGCAGGCCTCACAATATTGGCTTAAACTCTTGGTGTGGTGGATGTCTGCAGCTTTTATTGTAGGCGTCCAGACACTGTTGACATTGTGCTGAGAAGCAGTGGGTATAGCCTTATTAAGTTGTCAGTATGCTGCTGCTGCTATACGTGGTGGTGTAGAACCTAGGACTCCATTTCGCACTGTCTGTCTGTCACTCTGTCTCTGGCTGTCTATGTCTCTGTCTCTCTCGCTAACTCCTCTTCGATGCACACAATATTGTAATGCAAATGAGTTTGCTAAGCTTCAGTCATTTTTCTTTTTACTATTGGACAAGGTCGTGTGATTTTATCCACCAGACTTAACCATTTTTTCAAATTGCTTATCCACACCTGTCTTATCAGACTGATCTAATTGTTGACATGATTACGGATAGTTCTCGTAATCCATAAGTCGGTGGCGGGAGAAACCGGTGTGATGTTCCAAGTTGTTTAATCTTTAGAGTTTTCCTAAGATAGCTTATCTTTGCAATGCAATTATAGCATTAACTTGCATCTGAGGACAGTGATTTGTCACTTCTGAAAGAAGTTAAGCTGTTTGATTAAGTTGAAAGGTTATGGCAACTGCAGATGGCACAATACATGCACTGAGAAGTTTCCTTAAGGGGTGCTATATAAATGTTGCATTACATACCCCAGATACATACATACACAGCTTACATACTCAATGAATCAATCAATCAATCAATCAATCAATCAATCAAAAAGGCTTATAGTGCCCTTCAAGATGTCTACTCAGTGGTGCTCCAAGCTCAATAAAGGTTGAAAAGGATAGATTTCAGCGAGGTGTAAAATGCATATTAGGAATTCCTAGGTTGGAGACGAAGCTCTGGTAAAGCAGCTCTGGTGAAGCCCATTCTAGATGGTTGGGCCCACTCGTGTATAAATTCATACGAGGACATGATTATCCATGATTTCGGCAGTGCATGTCATATGATACTTCTGACTCCTTCAGCAAGAGCCAGCTTTAAAATGCAGCTAATGAAACAGCATGGTAAAGTATCTGGACTTTTATAAAGTGCATTTAATTCTTTTGTAAGGTAACTCTCATTTATTATGCTTCTTTAAAAAAAGCTATAAGTGCTGTAATATGCCAAGCAAATTTCTGCCCTTGTTGTCAAAAGCTGTTAAACTCTGGAACCAATCCAATCCATGCTTCTTTCAAGCATATTCTTTCACCAGAATCGTAACAATGGGTATGGACAGTATTATCAATTATTAAGAATCAGTAACATCAGTAGCATTAATGTCTAATGTATGCGGCATTGACCGATATAAGAAGTTCACATTAGTCCTTAAACACTGTCGTTTGAGATAGAAGAAGAATTTACTCAGTGCTGAACAGCCACTGCCTACAACTTCTGTTTCAGCTCAACATTAATTAAACCCGGCCCAGCTTGCCTAGCCTCTGTTAAGATTACAAAGACTTTTATTGTCCTCACCAACAGATTTTATTGGCACCGGCATAAAGACGGTCCACCCTAGGAGTCTGCTACTTCGGTGCCACTAGTTGCAGTACAGGCGATAAACAGAGACTGGTCGGAGTGGTATAAACGAAGCTGGGATGTCGCCGTCCATAGTTTTATGGTTGTGACAGTGTGGGGTCGGACTGCTTGAAACCTTGAGGTTCCGACGACGACGCCTGCCGACAAATAGGGTGCAAAGGACGGAGATGTGATTGCATATCAAAGATGAGCTGCACAGATTGTCCCTACCGACTGTCAACGTCTCGAAGGTGTTTGGATGTATTACAGCTAAGTCTGCACAAGACCGTCTCGTTTGTTCTCCGATTAGGCAGAGCAGGGCACTGCTGAAGTGTTTCGAACTCTTAGAAGAGCGTATGTTTTTAAAAAGTGTGTAGGCTGTAGGTTCCCGAGAGGGACACACTCTGAGATCGCTTGAAGCTGGTCAGGATAAGATCTCTGAAGTTGCACAGTGCTTGCATGCTCAGGTAAAAATAGAAACTCGTATCTGGTCCATTGAATAGTGGTGAACGGCAGATGTGCGAGAAGATTTTAGGTGTAGAGAGCCTTAGAGATAATAATGAATTAGTAAAAGAAGATATGCCGTGTTCAGGCACAGAGAGCTGCTGATGGTTCCCCATTCCATATCCTATTATTTACACTTAGTTATGGTATTACCGTATACCCGTGTGGGTGCCCAATAGTTTTCTGTTAAGAGTGCAGGACCGTCAGCCAAGAGGCTTGGCCAAAAGTCCACATGTGACGCACGGACATTTCTCTTCCATTGTATTATTGATACTCTTAAAAATATAACATCTTAATATCATTTAAGCCAGTGCTGAGAGGGCTCTGACCTGACTATTTCAAGACCACTATACATATACAAATCAATAAATGAATAAGAATTGAAACATCCAAGTAATAAGTACTCACATAATGATGAGAAATAGATTGAGTTCTGATGCATTGTTCAGTTCTGATGTGATATCTTCCACTGACTTATATATCACCATTGTCCTAAAAATGACCAAGACATCAATCAATGGTCGTTTCGAAGTGAAACAATCAATCAAGAATCATAATCAACTGCAGTAGCCACATTGAAATCTGATAGAGATATCGGTTCCATCAATGACATAAGGCAGCTCAGTAAAAAAATTATCTACAGAGAATATGTATAAAATGGTAGTTTTGTACTCACCCTATGAGCTAATGTATGCTGAAGCATTTATTATGCACCAATCAACTTTAGTCAACAAAGACTTGGTGCCGTTTCCTGAAACACAAACATTACAGCTGTAAATTGAGAACCATAGAACTTGAAAACTTCAAGAAGGGCCTACAACCAGCTGGGCTGTCTTACTAATCCAGCCCAGCCATAACAACCATAAAACTATAAGAGAGCAACACATCAGGTTCGTCTAGAGTGGTCATCCTGTGTTTATTCCCTGTACTCTGACCGAAATAGCAACACCTTTAGAGGGGTTTCAGGGCTTAACAACGAATGGTAAGTCAATATCTAGTTATATCCCAGAGTCTGCAATCTCTGCATTCCAGAGGTTAAGTGGCAAGCAGAGGAAGTATTTAGCAATCTGCTAACACTTTAATGATTCAGTAGTACACTCTCTCTCATCATTAGTGTTAAGGTGCCACACAATATATTACATCATTTATTGAATGCATTCCTTTGATTTCACAGTAAGTTGAAATCGTTTTGTGTTTTTTTTCCAATCAGGTTCTTATTCTAGCAAATACAGTCGGCAAGAGACCAAGGGATTAAATCTTTCTCCTCAGTTCGAGTGATAGAGCAGCAAAGATGATGCAGGCGGGCCTCTCAGGCGGAGTGAACCTGCCATCCCTAGTGAGTTCAGTTGATCAAATCTTAACCTAATCGAATCTTCTTACTTCTATGGCGCCGTTATCACTATTCACAAGACATCAATCAATCATCACTGCAGGGGATCATAACAAGTTGATGCCCTACGCGTGACGTTTAAGTGATGCTTTAGAAGTTCGAAGATTACGATTACAAGAGTAAGAAAATAGTTGTTTGCAAAAGCACATTGTAAAAGGGTGAGTCATGTTTTAATCTCTGACTGCAGTGCATTATCTACACATGCGCCCTGTCAATGTTTCAGTCTTATAAATGCATCAACAGAATATTTTTTAGTATAGCCACTTCTTGTTTTATGAATTGTTTAAGAGCTCATTTGACTTGGCTGATATTCAAAGCAAACTTTATCAGAATTATAAATTATGGGCTGTTATCACTGAGTGACATAGTGTTGAACTTGTTTGTCCTCGACTTTTTTCCCAAACATTCCAACAGAGGCTGGCAGTGTTTGTCTTTGGGTGTGCAAGTGTGTATGTTTGGTGCTGGCGTATGTGTGTAGTGAGTGTGTGCGTGTGTGTGTTTGTTTGTGCACTAGTGTGTTTGTGAATGCACTGTTTACTTGACCTGTTGCTTCACCTGAACATGTATTGGCTATATTTAGCTGTCAAGTTAGAACCGGATAAACACCCTGTCGGGCTCACTTTCTGCAATGAACGCTAGCAATATTTAAGTCTGCTGACTAGGATAATTACCTACCCGCTGAGTCAGTTGGTCTCCACATTTGTAAGATCCGCCATGTAACCAGTTGGTATTTTAGAAAATAATCTTAAAAACTCCACACGGCGAGATGCCTGCCGGGATCTTGGGAGTGTGATCGGAAAGAGGGATTTTAATTGTGTAGTCCGGAGAGGTGTGCACATCTAGACAGCAAGCAGAGGGTTGAAGTGGCAGGCCAAACAATCTTAATGGTGGCCAAGTTCTGCCTCAACTGGAATTGATGGAAGCCGGATGCATAGGCTCTTTCCGCCACACCGGATATTTCTTTCCGCTGTGGATAATAAACTGTGGTGCGGATCACAACAGCATCATCTACTGAAGTTAATCTGCTTTTAGGAGTGGTTAATGCACTGCTCCACTTGCTGCCAACGGCGCAGAACATCTCTGCACAACAACAAGACAAAAAACATGTTGTTAGGAGGTGTAAGAGAGAAGCAGGGCAATGGATATGAACTACAGTCAACGAATTCATTGAGTTATTCATTAGTAACCTGGGAACTTTTAAAGTCCGTTCCAAGTACATCGTGATGGTGCTCCTAGTTAGACCAAATGATGCTAGAGTCTATTTCACACTAACAAGATTATCTGTATGCAAATAATGCTCAGATAACTGGAAAATTCATCACTTGCTCTCTATATCTCTCTATCTCTGTCTGTCTTAGTAAGTCACTCTCTTACACACGCACGCACACTCACACCTACACACACGCGTGCGCGCACGCACACACACAGAGCATAATAGTTAATGGAAACACTAGAGTATACTGAGTTTACTGAGTAGTTTGGCTCTGTTTCAGGAATACGAGTCAGTAACACTGCAAAGCCATGACGGAAAGGGGCTTGGGTTTGACGTAAGTGCAAATGCTGATGGAGGCTTCACTGTCCAAGACGTCCATGGTGATGGCGCTGCCGGTGCAAGTGGCAAAATCAAAGCCGGTAAATATATCTCTGTCTGCACGAGTTGAACTATCACAACAAGTGACATCCTGGGATATAGTTCATGCAGGTCAAGCAATATGTTAAGGTAATGGTGTACAGCAAAATCAACCAATGATGTACAGCTTGCCTTTTTCTCTTTAGCTTTGTGTTGAGTCATGAGCACCTCTGATTTGAGTGGTGCTACAAAAGTGCTCCATTAAATTACATGGCATTTGAGGTCAAACCATCAAGGTCAGTGTGTACAAAAACCAATGTCAAAAACTCTTCAGCCTGTCGAAAAGCTGAAGATGTTACGAAAATAATTTACACTTGAGAAATCAAGAATCAAGCAGTGATTTTAACTTCAGAACAGATGTAGCTGTTGGATTTGTATTCTATAGCTAGAAAACTGAACAAATTGCAACCAGAGTTGTATGGTCTCGAGACAGTTTTTTTAGTGTCGTGGTCTCGGAAACCTGTTGTCTCGGTCTCGCAGTAGTGTCTCGAATTTTTAGAGAATGTCCTGAAGTGAAAGTCTTGTTCCGTCTCGAACAAGCGGTCTCGATAAGTTTCTCGTTAACTGTCTTAAAATCTTGTGCTAGAAACTGAAACCGGAATCTACGTGAAAAGGTAATTCTGGTTAACGTGCGAGTCACATGATACTAAAATCAATTCAATTATCTTAAAGTGGAAAAATGTCTGAGAGAGAACCTGAAATTGTAAAGTTTGCGTTTACGCAATTTGAAGTTATTGACAAAACAATAGCTATGGCATGCTGTTTGTCATTGATGTAAAACCATCATAACCGAAACAATTGGAAAAACTTTGAGTTTTTCAGGGCGAGTAAGGACAATCGTCTAGAATATTTCAGACATGTCTAAAAAGACTTTCTTTATAATACCATTCAGAAGATAGGCCAAAGAAGAGATATCAAAAAAGATACATGTGTAAAACGTGGCTATATACAAACTGTTCTCGGGAATTGGTACTATATACATTATAAGTTTCAAATTGAAATTACAAATGAACATTATTCCCAAAAACTGATATGTTAGTATTTTACAGCCTTTTATATAAGATCACTTGTCTTTTCCTTTCTCGTACTGTCTTGAACCTAGTGACTCGGTCTTGGTCATGGTACCTCACTGTCTCGGTCTTGTTTTGGTCTTGAAATTTCAAGTCTTGCATACAACACTGATTACAATTATTTATATACACAGCCGTAAATTGAATTAGTGAACTGTTCTATACAGGACAGGTCAGGTTACATGATTTCGTTCCAGTTGACCGCAGAAAGCAGAATAAATTTGCATAAGGCAAATCACACTTATTGTCATGTGTAAACGGATCGCTAAAGCATGGTTGTGGATCTCTCTTTTGCTAATAAGTTCAGATTCCGTAGGTAAATTTGCATGGCAGCATCATAAACATACATAGTGTAGTCTCTGAAACGTGTACCAAATACCTGTAAAACAAATGTCCCTTATGCCCACTTTTCTCTTGGTAGATGTCTCTGATCAGTACAGCATCACGTTACATATCAATGGTATTTTTAGTTCAGATTCCATGTTTAGTCTTCATTTCAGTAGTTCTCTCCTTTTTGTTATCCTTCTTTTAATTTTCCTGTGGCATTGACGTCTGTCGTGATCATACTACTTCCTGAGTAGTAGAATTCTTTCATGTATTCTATTTCTTTTCTTCTGACATCTGTCGTGAATATACTACTTCCCCTGAGTAGCAGAATTCCTTCACCTGTTATATTTCTTTCCTTCAAATATGTATTCCGACTAAAGTCTCCGTTCCTTTACTTATTTTCATTTTGATGTTTATTTTCTTCAATTCAGTAAATAAAAAATTGTGAGTAAACAAATAAAAACTGTGAAAATAATTTTCAAAATTGCATGCAATGCATGCCGCTTACAATAAAGAAAATCTGTACAAAACATGTTTTATTGCAGGTGACCGCATTACAGGTATCGCGATCGACATGGATAAACTTCGTAATGATGACGCACGTAAACTTTTGAACGTTCTTGCTCCATTTCCTGTCAAGTTCAACATCAAGAAACAAGGAGCAGCAGGAGCAGGACTAGGTGCAGGGCTTAAGATCGATGCACCAAAATTGGACTTTGGTGTGAATGGTGCAAAGGCTGACGTTATATTGCCAGGAAATGGAGCTGATGTTGGTTTCACTTCTGATGTACCTAAGTTTGAAGCAGGAGCAACAGTCGGCTTGCCAGGTTTTGGAGCAGAGGTAGATGGAAGCTCAAAAGGAGGCATTGACGTCAACCTCCCAGATATTGACATTGATCCTGGAAGTATTGAGCTGACAGGAGGAAAAGGAGGAAGCTTTGGAAACAAACTCAAAGGATTCTTTAGTCCTGGAAATGGAAAGAAAGATAAGCAGGCTAAAGGAAAGGCAAAGTTTGATGCAGACGTTAGTCTTCCAAGTGTTGAACTTGAACCTGGAAAAGTTGCAGGAAATATTGAAGGTGGCTTCATGCCAGGAGATATCGATGTTACAGTTGGAAAACCAAATGTCAGTGTTGACATAGGAGGACCAAATATTGAAGGAGATCTGAAAGTAAAACTGCCAAAAGCTGAACGAGAGAGCTGGTTCGAGAAACATCGACCAAAGATTGGTCTAGGAAAATCCGGAAAATATTCTGTAGCAGATGCCAGTGCCAGCATCGACGTTGATGCTCCCAGTGTTGACGTAAAAGCTCCGAAACCGGATCTGAAGGGGAAAATAGAAGTCAAAGGAAAATTACCAAAAACTGAATTTCATGTGTCTGAAATCTCGGGAGAAGGAGAAGTTTCGGGCAGCCCAGAAGCTGGCATAAAATTTCAACCACCAACAGTAGATTTTGATGCCAAGAAGCCAGGCATAGATACCAGTGTAGATGTTAATCTGGGCCTACCAAAAGCAGAAGTAACCATTCCAGAAAAAAGTGGCAGCATTGCAATAACTAGTCCAACGGTGGATGTAACACTACCAGAAGTGGATGTTGACACCTCTGGTCCATCCATAGGTGGTAAAATCAAAGGATTTTTCAAACGAGGTGATAGTAAGAAGAAAAACAAAGGAAAGCCTGACGATACAGGAGGAATCAAACTAGGTTTTGCAGCAGAAGCACCAAAACTAGATTACGACATTGGTACCGATGTAAACCTACCAAAAGGTTCAATTGAGGTAAACCCTGATGACGGTGACATACAAAGACCCAGAATTTCTGGAGGTGTTGGAGGAGATGCAGGTGTTGGTTTCGATATTAAAGGCAAAGGTCCTGCAGGTGGAATTGCATTTAGCACAGAAGGCCAAGCAAACACAGAACTACCCGAATTGGATGTAGATCTCGGCAGAGGACAGTTACATGATGCCGATATCAGTGCACCCAAAGGAAAAGCTGGTGGTGGAATCCATTTTGGCCTTCCAAAGTTTGGGATAAAAGGAAAAGGTCCAAAAGGAGAAGTTGATATAGGTGAAGGCATTGAAGGAAAAGTTGAAGGTGATATTCCTGATGTTGATGTCAGCATTGATAAACCAAAAGGAAGTGGAGGATTCAATATTGGCTTTTCAAAGTTCAAAGGGAAAGGTCATAAAGGAGAACTTAATGTTGAAGGTGATGCCTCCCTTCCTTCTGAAGGTTTTGAAGGAAAAGTTGAAGGGGAGCTTCCTGATGTTGATGTGGATGTGAAAAAACAAAAAGGCAGTGGTGGAATACATTTTGGACTTCCATCTTTTGGCATCAAAGGAAAAGGTCCAAAGGGAGAATTTGATGCAGGTGGAGATGTATCCTTGCCATCAGGAGGGATTGAAGGAAATATTGAAGGCGAGCTTCCAGATGTTGATGTGAATGTGAAAAAACCAAAAGGTAGTGGTGGAATACATTTTGGACTTCCATCTTTTGGCATCAAAGGAAAAGGTCCAAAGGGAGAATTTGATGCAGGTGGTGATGTATCCCTGCCATCGGAAGGCATTGAAGCAAACATTGAAGGGGAGCTTCCAGATGTTGATGTCGATGTGAAAAAACCAAAAGGTAGTGGTGGAATACATTTTGGACTCCCATCGTTTGGCATCAAAGGAAAAGGTCCAAAGGGAGAATGTGATGTAGGAGGAGATGTATCCCTGCCATCAGGAGGCATTGAAGGAAAAATTGAAGGGGAGCTTCCAGATATTGATGTGGATGTGAAAAAACCAAAAGGTAGTGGTGGAATACATTTTGGACTTCCATCTTTTGGCATCAAAGGAAAAGGTCCAAAGGGCGAGTTCGATGCAAGTGGTGATGTGTCCCTGCCATCAGGAGATATTCAAGGGAACATTGAAGGCGAGATTCCAGATATTGATGTGGATGTGAAAAAACCAAAAGGTAGTGGTGGAATACATTTTGGACTCCCGTCTTTTGGTATCAAAGGAAAAGGTCCAAAGGGCGAGTTCGATGCAGGTGGTGATGTGTCCCTGCCATCAGGAGATATTCAAGGGAACATTGAAGGCGAGCTTCCAGATGTTGATGTGGATGTGAAAAAACCAAAAGGTAGTGGCGGAATACATTTTGGACTTCCATCTTTTGGCATCAAAGGAAAAGGTCCAAAGGGAGAATTTGATGCAGGTGGTGATGTGTCCCTGCCATCAGGGGATATTCAAGGGAACATTGAAGGCGAGCTTCCAGATGTTGATGTGGATGTGAAAAAACCAAAAGGCAGTGGTGGAATACACTTTGGGCTTCCATCTTTTGGCATCAAAGGAAAAGGTCCGAAGGGAGAATGTGATGTAGGTGGAGATGTATCCCTGCCATCAGGAGGCATTGAAGGAAAATTCGAAGGGGAACTTCCAGATGTTGATGTGGATGTGAAAAAACCAAAAGGTAGTGGTGGAATACATTTTGGACTCCCGTCTTTTGGCATCAAAGGAAAAGGTCCAAAGGGAGAATTTGATGCAGGTGGTGATGCATCCCTGCCATCAAGAGGCATTGAGGCAAACATTGAAGGCGAGCTTCCAGATGTTGATGTCGATGTGAAAAAACCAAAAGGTAGTGGTGGAATACATTTTGGACTTCCATCTTTTGGCATCAAAGGAAAAGGTCCAAAGGGAGAATTTGATGTAGGAGATGTATCCCTGCCATCAGGAGGCATTGAAGGAAAAGTTGAAGGGGAGCTTCCAGATATTGATGTGGATGTGAAAAAACCAAAAGGTAGTGGTGGAATACATTTTGGACTTCCATCTTTTGGCATCAAAGGAAAAGGTCCAAAGGGCGAGTTCGATGCAGGTGGTGATGTATCCTTGCCATCAGGAGATATTCAAGGGAACATTGAAGGCGAGCTTCCAGATGTTGATGTGGATTTGAAAAAACCAAAAGGTAGTGGTGGAATACATTTTGGACTTCCATCTTTTGGCATCAAAGGAAAAGGTCCAAAGGGAGAATTTGATGCAGGTGGTGATGTATCCCTGCCATCTGGAGGCATTGAAGCAAACATTGAAGGGGAGCTTCCAGATGTTGATGTCGATGTGAAAAAACCAAAAGGTAGTGGTGGAATACATTTTGGACTTCCGTCTTTTGGCATCAAAGGAAAAGGTCCGAAGGGAGAATGTGATGTAGGAGGAGATGTATCCCTGCCATCAGGAGGCATTGAAGGAAAAATTGAAGGGGAGCTTCCAGATGTTGATGTGGATGTGAAAAAACCAAAAGGTAGTGGTGGAATACATTTTGGACTCCCGTCTTTTGGCATCAAAGGAAAAGGTCCAAAGGGCGAGTTCGATGCAGGTGGTGATGTGTCCCTGCCATCAGGAGATATTCAAGGGAACATTGAAGGCGAGATTCCAGATGTTGATGTCGATGTGAAAAAACCAAAAGGTAGTGGTGGAATACATTTTGGACTTCCATCTTTTGGCATCAAAGGAAAAGGTCCAAAGGGAGAATTTGATGCAGGTGGTGATGTGTCCCTGCCATCAGGGGATATTCAAGGGAACATTGAAGGCGAGATTCCAGATGTTGATGTCGATGTGAAAAAACCAAAAGGTAGTGGTGGAATACATTTTGGACTCCCGTCTTTTGGCATCAAAGGAAAAGGTCCAAAGGGAGAATGTGACATAGGTGGAGATGTATCTCTGCCATCAGGAGGCATTGAAGGAAAAGTTGAAGGGGGGCTTCCAGATGTTGATGTCAGTGTTGATAAGCCCAAAGGAAGTGGAGGATTCCACATTGGATTTCCTAAGTTCGGACTTAAAGGAAAAGGTCCGAAAGGTGAACTTGATGCTGGAGGGGATGCATCCCTGCCATCTGGAGGCATTGATGGAAAATTCGAAGTAGATGCTCCAGATGTAGATGTTAATTTGAAAAAGCCAAAAGGAAGTGGAGGATTCAATATCGGATTTCCTAAGTTCAAAGGAAAAGGTCATAAAGGAGAACTTGATATTGAAGGAGATGTCTCCCCACCATCTGGAAGCTTTGAAGGAAAAGTTGAAGGGGAGCTTCCAGATGTTGATGTAGATGTGAAAAAACCGAAAGGAAGTGGTGGAATACATTTTGGCCTTCCATCAATTGGTTTTAAAGCAAAAGGCCCAAAAGCAGAACTTGATGCAGGAGCAGGTGCTGATGTAACTCTACCATCAGGAGGCATTGAGGGAAAAGTTGAAGGGGAAATCCCTGATGTTGATGTCTGTGTTGATAAGCCCAAAGGAAGTGGAGGTTTTCACATTGGATTTCCTAAGTTCGGATTTAAAGGAAAAAGTCCGAAAGGAGAACTTGACGTCGAAGGGGATGCATCCCTCCCTTCAGGAGGCATTGAAGGAAAAGTTGAAGGGGTGACTCCAGATGTTGACGTGAAGTTAAAAAAACCAAAAGGAAGTGGAGGATTCCACATCGGATTTCCTAAATTCAAGGGAAAAGGTCCAAAAGGAGAACTGGATATTGAAGGCGATGCCTCCCTTCCATCTGGAGGCTTTGAAGGAAAAGTTGAAGGGGAGCTTCCAGATGTTGATGTAGATGTGAAAAAGCCAAAAGGCAGTGGAGGAATTCATTTTGGACTTCCATCAATTGGTTTCAAAGGAAAAGGCCCAAAGGGAGAACTTGATGCCGGTGGAGATGTATCCCTTCCTTCGGGTGGCATTGAAGGAAACCTCGAGGGGGAGCTTCCAGATGTTGACATGGATGTGAAAAAACCAAAAGGAAGTGGTGGAATACATTTTGGACTTCCATCAATTGGTTTCAAAGGGAAAGGTCCAAAAGGAGAACTTGATGTAGGTGGAGATGCATCCATGCCATCAGGGAACATTGGAGGAAAAGTCGAAGGGGGGCTTCCTGATGTTGATGTCAATGTTGAAAAACCAAAAGGAAGTGGAGGATTTCATATTGGACTCCCTAAGCTCGGATTCACAGGAAAAGGTCCTACAGGAGATCTCGATTTCGAAGGCGATGCAAAACTTCCGTCTGGAGTCATTGAAGGAAAAGTCGAAGGGGAGCTTCCAGATGTAGATGTGGATGTGAAAAAACCAAAAGGTGGTGGTGGAATACATTTTGGACTTCCGTCTTTTGGCATCAAAGGAAAAGGTCCAAAGGGAGAATGTGATGTAGGTGGAGATGTAACCCTGCCATCAGGAGGCATTGAAGGAAAAATTGAAGGGGAGCTTCCAGATGTTGATGTGGATGTGAAAAAGCCAAAAGGTAGTGGTGGAATACATTTTGGACTTCCATCTTTTGGCATCAAAGGAAACGGTCCAAAGGGAGAATGTGACATAGGTGGAGATGTATCCCTGCCATCAGGAGGGATTGAAGGAAAAATTGAAGGGGAGCTTCCAGATGTTGATGTGGATGTGAAAAAACCAAAAGGTAGTGGTGGAATACATTTTGGACTTCCATCTTTTGGCATCAAAGGAAAAGGTCCAAAGGGTGAGTTCGATGCAGGTGGAGATGTATCCTTGCCATCAGGAGGGATTGAAGGAAATATTGAAGGCGAGCTTCCAGATGTTGATGTGAAAAAACCAAAAGGTAGTGGTGGAATACATTTTGGACTTCCGTCTTTTGGTATCAAAGGAAAAGGTCCAAAGGGAGAATTTGATGCAGGTGGTGATGTATCCCTGCCATCGGGAGGCATTGAAGGAAAAGTTGAAGGAGAAATTCCTGATGTTGAGGTCAATGTTGATAAACCAAAAGGAAGTGGAGGATTCCATATAGGACTTCCTAAGTTCAAAGGAAAAGGTCCTAAAGGTGAACTTGATGTTGAAGGCAATGCATCCCTTCCTGCTGGAGGCTTTGAGGGAAAAGTGGAAGGGGAGCTTCCAGATGTTGACATCAATGTTGATAAGCCAAAGGGAGGTGGTGGATTCAGTGTAGGTCTTCCATCCATTGGGATCAAAGGAAAAGGTAAAAAAGGTGATGTGACTGCAGATGTATCTCTCCCATCAGGTGGTCTTGAGGGTAAAGTGGAAGGACAGTTGCCTGGTGTTGACATTAGTGCAGATAAGCCCAAAGGAAAAGGCGGTTTTCACATTGGATTCCCAAAGTTTGGAAGCAAAGGAAAATCCCCAAAAGCTGATTTTGATGCGAATGTAGATGCCTCCCTTCCTTCTCCAGGCGTTAAAGGAAAGATTGAGGGTGATCTTCCAGACGTTGATGTAAATCTCGATCTTCATAAACCTGCCATAGAAGGAGGAGCAGACATAAATTCTCCTGAAGGAATTGATTTGAACCGTGGAGCGCTGCATGATGTTGGCAAAGGCAAAGGAAGCGGTGGATTTCACTTTGGTCTACCAAAATTTGGCAGCAAAGGAAAGGGGTCCAAAGGTGATGCTGGTGTTAGTGGTGACGTAAAGCTTCCATCAGGAAGTGTAGAAGGCAAAGTGGAATGTGAACTCCCCGATACAGACGTGAGTGTTAAAAAACCAAAAGGGAGTGGCGGATTTAGCTTTGGACGTCCAAAATTTGGAAGAGGAAAATCGGCAAAAGGTGATATTGATGTAGCCGCAGACGTATCTCTTCCATCTGGAGGCATAGATGGAAAAGTTGGTGTTGACATTCCTGATGTTGAAATAAAAGGAGATAAACCAAAAGGAGGTGCTGGAATCAATGTGGATCTTCCATCCATTGGCATTAAAGGAAAAGCTCCAAAAGTAGATATTGACACAGGAGCAGAAGTATCTCTTCCCTCTGGAGGCATTGATGTTGAAGGTGGGCTCCCTGAAGCCGAAATAAACATAAAAAAAACAAAAGGAAGTGGAGGGTTCAGTTTTGGCCTTCCAAAATTTGGCATAAAAGGAAAAGGTCCAAAGGGTGACATTGATGTTGAAGCTGATGCCTCTCTTCCTTCTGCTAAAATTGAAGGACAAATAGAAGGCAGTGTTGACAAACCGAAATCCAGTGGTGGAATTCATATTGGTGCACCATCATTTGGTGCATCTCTTCCTTCTGGAAAAATTGAAGGAAAAGTGGAAGGTGGCCTCACTGATGTGGATGTCAATGTTGACAAACCAAAAGCCGGTGGTGGACTTCACATTGGAATGCCATCACTTGGCCTACACGGAAAGGGTCCAAAGGGTGATATTGACATTGGAGCAGATGCATCTCTTCCCTCTGGGAAAATTGAAGGAAAAGTGGGAGGCGATTTTCCTGATGTTGACATCAGTGTGGATAAACCAAAAGGAAGTGGAGGATTTCATATGCCAACGTTTGGGTTCAAAGGCAAAGGTCCAAAGGGTGATATTGATATTGGAGCAGATGCATCTCTTCCTTCTGGGAAAATTGAAGGAAAAGTTGAAGGTGACCTTCCTGATGTTGACATCAGTGTGGATAAACCAAAAGGAAGTGGAGGATTTCATATGCCAACGTTTGGATTCAAAGGTAAAGGTCCAAAGGGTGATTTTGACATTGGAACAGATGCATCTCTTCCCTCTGGGAAAATTGAAGGAAAAGTGGAAGGTGATCTTCCTGATGTTGACATCAGTTTGGATAAACCAAAAGGAAGTGGAGGATTTCACATGCCAACGTTTGGATTCAAAGGTAAAGGTCCAAAGGGTGATATTGACATTGGAGCAGATGCGTCTCTTCCTTCTGGGAAAATTGAAGGAAAAGTTGAAGGTGACCTTCCTGATGTTGACATCAGTGTGGATAAACCAAAAGGAAGTGGAGGATTTCACATGCCATCGTTTGGATTCAAAAGTAAAGGTGCAAAGGGTGATATTGACATTGGAGCAGATGCTTCTCTTCCTTCTGGAAAAATAGAAGGAAAAGTGGGAGGCGATCTTCCTGATGTTGACATCAGTGTGGATAAACCAAAAGGAAGTGGAGGATTTCATATGCCAACGTTTGGATTCAAAGGAAAAGGTCCAAAGGGTGATTTTGACATTGGAGCTGATGCATCTCTTCCTTCTGGGATAATTGAAGGAAAAGTGGAAGGCGATCTTCCTGATGCTGACATCAGTGTGGATAAACCAAAAGGAAGCGGTGGAATTCATTTTGGAATGCCATCATTAGGCTTCAAAGGCAAAGGTCCAAAGGGTGATATTGACATTGGAGCAGATGCATCCCTTCCTTCCGGAAAAATTGAAGGAAAAGTGGATGGTGATCTTCCAGATGTCGACATAAGTGTTGACAAACCAAAAGGAAGTGGCGGGTTCCATATTGACATGCCAAAATTCGGATTCGGACACAAAGGCAAAGGTGGAAAAGGAGACATTGATCTTGGAGCTGATGCATCTCTTCCATCGGGTAAACTGGAAGGGAAAATTGAAGGCGAACTTCCTGATGTTGATTTAAATGTTGAAAAATCAAAAGGCAGTGGTGGAATCCACATAGGATTGCCTTCAATTAACATAAAAGGAAAAAGTCCCAAGGGAGAAATAGACATTGGAGATGTATCATTACCGTCTGGCAGTGTAGAAGGAAAAGTTGCCGGTGCATTACCCGAAGCAGAATTTGGCATTAAAAAACCAAAGGGAAGCGGAGGATTCAGCATTGGACTACCAAAGTTTGGCATCACAGGAAAAGGTCCAAAAGGTGATATTGATGCAGGTGCAGAAGTATCTATACCATCTGCAGGTATTGAAGGAAAAGTCGATGCTGACTTACCAGATGTCGATGTGCATTTGGATAAACCAAAGGCAGGTGGTGGATTTCACATTGGAAAGCCGTCATTTGGTTTCAAGGGAAAGGCTCCAAAAGGAGATCTTGATGTAGGTGTTGATGCATCTCTTCCATCTGGCGGCATGGAAGGCAAAATTGAAGGCACACTTCCTGAAGTTGATGTCAGTGTGGATAAGTCAAAAGGTAGTACAGGATTTCACATCGGAGGCCCGTCCCTAGGTTTCAAGGGAAAGGGTCCAAAGATTGACACTGATGTTGAAGCAAGTGCTTCTCTGCCATCTGGTGGTGTTGAGGGAAACATTGAAGCTGCTGTTCCTGAAGTCGACATTGAGACAAAAAAACCAAAAGGATCCAGTAGTGGAGGTATTCATTTTGGACTGCCACGGCTGAGCTTTAAAGGAAAATCTCCTAAAGCTGAAGTGCATGCTGGAGAAAAGTCTTTGTCTGGTGGCGTTGAGGGCAGTCTTAAAGGCTCAGGTACGCCTGATGCAGATCTCAATGTTGACATCCAAGGGCCATCAGTAGACATTGATGCACCTGATTCGAAAGCTGGCAAAAAAGGCTTTGGAAACAAAATGAAAGGTTTCTTCTCGGGTAGTGGAAAGAAAAACGGAAAAGGAAAGACAAAGGGTGGCATCAGCGTTGGACTTCCAGATGTTGATCTCAATGTATCTGGACCACAGGTTAGTGTGGAAGGCACAGGAGACCTAGGAAAAGTCAAAGGGCCTGAAGTTAACATAGAAGCTGAACTTCCAAAACTTGACCTCAGAGGAAAGGGACCGGAAGTGGACATCCAACATGAAGGGAAAATAGGTCTCCCAGAAATAGGTGGTGACAGAGGAGCATTGCATGATGCAGATGTTCCTAAATCAAAAGTAGGCGGTGGAATACACTTTGGATTGCCAAAGTTTAAAGGGAAGACCCCAAAGGGTGACTTTGAAGCAAATGCTGATGCATCTTTACCTTCTGGAAACCTAGAAGGGAAAGTTCAGGGTGATCTGCCTAATGTCGATGCAAATGTGAACATGCCAAAAGGAGGAATTCAAATTGGAATGCCATCACTTGGCTTTAAAGGTAAAGGTCCAAAGAGTGATATAGACCTTGCAGCAGATGCTTCCCTCCCATCCGGAAAAATAGAAGGTAAAGTGGGAGGCGATTTTCCTGATGTTGACATTAGTGTGGATAAACCAAAAGGAAGTGGAGGATTTCACATGCCAACGTTTGGGTTCAAAGGCAAAGGTCCAAAGGGTGATATCGACATTGGAGCAGATGCATCTCTTCCTTCTGGGAAAATTGAAGGAAAAGTGGAAGGCGATCTTCCTGATGTTGACATCAGTGTGGATAAACCAAAAGGAAGTGGAGGATTTCACATGCCAACGTTTGGGTTCAAAGGCAAAGGTCCAAAGGGTGATATCGACATTGGAGCAGATGCATCTCTTCCCTCTGGGAAAATTGAAGGAAAAGTGGAAGGCGATCTTCCTGATGTTGACATCGGTGTGGATAAACCAAAAGGAAGTGGAGGATTTCACATGCCAACGTTTGGGTTCAAAGGCAAAGGTCCAAAGGGTGATATCGACATTGGAGCAGATGCATCTCTTCCCTCTGGGAAAATTGAAGGAAAAGTGGAAGGCAATCTTCCTGATGTTGACATCAGTGTGGATAAACCAAAAGGAAGTGGAGGATTTCACATGCCAACGTTTGGATTCAAAGGCAAAGGTCCAAAGGGTGACATTGACATTGGAGCAGACACATCTCTTCCATCTGGCAAAATAGAAGGAAAAGTGGGAGGTGACCTTCCTGATGTTGATATAAGTGTAGACAAACCAAAAGGCAGTGGTGGAATTCATTTTGGAATGCCATCATTAGGCTTCAAAGGAAAAGGTCCAAAGGGTGACATTGATATTGGAGCAGATGCCTCCCTCCCATCTGGAAAATTAGAAGGAAAAGTGGAAGGTGATCTTCCTGATGTGGGTGTCCATGTTGATAAACCAAAAGGCAGTGGTGGAATTCATTTTGGAATGCCATCATTAGGCTTTAAAGGAAAAGGTCCAAAGGGTGATATTGACATTGGAGCAGACACATCTCTTCCTTCAGGAAAAATTGAAGGAAAAGTGGAAGGTGATCTTCCAGATGTCAACATAAGTGTTGACAAACCAAAAGGAAGTGGAGGGGTCCATATTGACATGCCAAAATTCGGATTCGAACACAAAGGCAAAGGTGTAAAAGGAGACATTGATCTTGGAGCTGATGCATCCCTTCCATCAGGTAAACTTGAAGGGAAAATTGAAGGTGAACTTCCTGATATCAGTATTGACAAACCAAAATCAAGTGGTGGAATTCACGTAGGTCTACCATCGCTTTCTTTAGAAGGAAAAGGCCCAAAAGGAAATGTTGACATTGGAACATCTGTGCCATCTGGTGCTGTGGAAGGGAAACTACACAGTCCTGATATTGATGCCAGTGTTGACAAACCAAAAGCCAGTGGTGGTTTTCATTTTGGGTTACCAAAAATTGGCATGAAAAGCAAAGGTTCAAAAGGTGAAACAGGCATTTCTGGCGAAGCAACTCTGCCTTCTGGTGGCATAGAAGGAAAGGTAGAAGGTGAACTGCCTGATGTAGACGTGAGTGTCAAGAAACCCAAAGGAGGTGGTGGATTTCATATTGGAATGCCAAAATTTGGCTTGAAAGGTAAAGCACCAGAAGCTTCTACTGATCTTAAGGTTGAAGCACCTACCGTTGATGTTAACATTCCTTCATCTGACATTGGCATCGATGCCAGTGTACAGGGTCCCAAGATTGAAAAGGAAGGACAGGTTAAGGTGAAGATGCCTAAATTTGGTGCTGAAGCAGATTCTGAGCATCCTGGCGTTGATGCATCAATCAGTTTTGAGGGACCTGAGGTTGATCTAGAGAGCCCCACTGTAAAAGCTTCAAAAAAGGGAGATTTTGGAGGTAAGATGAAGAGGTTATTTTCTGGCAGTGGCAAAAAGAAGGGAAAAGGAGAACTGAAAGGTGATGTGAATATTGAATTGCCTGCTGCAGACGTCAATGTCTCAGGTCCAGATGTGAGTTTTGAGGGCAAAGGTGAAGCTCCGGGTATTAATGTAGATGCCGAAACGTCCAAAGGGTCATCAGGGTTAAAAATTAATCTTCCTAAATTTGGTGCACAAGTGAAAGCACCAGAAGTAGAGGCAGGTCTTGATTCTAGTTTGAAAGCACCAAAAGGAAGTATTGAGGGTGGAGTTCATGCAGATGCTCCTGATGTTTCACTGGGTACTTCAAAAGGGTCAGGCAGTGGTGGATTTCACATTGGTTTTCCAAAGTTAGGTGGAAAAGGGGGTAAAGCAGAGGTGGATGCCTCACTTGGCTCTGTAGAAGGTTCCATTAAAGCTGATGCACCTCAAGCAAAACTGGAAGGTGACAAATTAAAATCTGCTGGTAACTTTCAACTTGGCCTTCCTAAATTCGGTATCAACTGGCAAGGCAGTAAAGAGGCTGGAGAAGTAGGTACTACCGGTGGTGGAATCGAAGGCAAACTTTCAGCAGATGTTGGAGGCACCAATCTTGAAGCAGGCAAACTCACAAGCACTGCTGAGGTTCCAGCATTTGGCTTTGAAGGATCTGTTCCACAAGTAGGCATTGATGTAAAAAGTCCCAAATTTGAGTCAAACATAGGCTCATCAGTAGATGCCCCAAAAGGCAATGTTAGTGGAGAGCATCCTGATGCAGAGATCCAGTTTGGCAAACCAAAGGGCTCTGGTGGAGTAAGTTTGCAGGGACCTTCTGCTGACGTCAGTTTTGATGCTCCAAAAGCAACCGTATCTGGAAGTCTTGATCTTGAGTCGCCTTCTGTTCAAATAGAACATCCAGATTTAAAGTCTGACAAAAGAGCCTCGTTAGGCCGCAAAGTAAAAGGATTCTTCTCATCGAAAGACCGATCTAGTTCACCAAAGGCTGATGTTGATGTTTCACTTGGAGGTGCAGAAGGATCTAGTGTCGACAAGCCTGGATTCAGTGCTGGTGGTGGAGTGAAAGTGACACCTCCTGCAGTCCAGGTTGACTTGAAGAAAGCAAAAGATGCAGAGTTTGGATTTGCAACGAGCTATGATGCTGGATTACATCATGAAGCAGCAGTCGATGTACAATCACCAAGCGTCAGCGTTGGTGGAGAGGCCGAATGCGGCAGCCCTTCTTCAGATTATGAGCGTTCAATGCTTCATGACGAGAAAAGTCATAAATTCCACCTAAAACTTGGAGGAAAATCCTCCAAAAGTAAAGCAGACAAAAAGAAAAGGCCACGAATTGAAGAAGGCCTCCGAAGTGGACTAGCAACAGAATTGATAGTCAGCGGGGGATATGTTCAGCTGTCCGAAGAAGAAAAAAACCGACAAAAAGACGAATCTCGGACAGACAGCAAAAAGAAAAGCTCACAATCAGAAGCGTAATTATAAGCCATGCTTCAGAAGGTCGTTTTTCTCTGACTGTTCATGAGGACTAAGATAGACCAGCCTGTATATTTCAGATATCTTGAAGCGTGCCTACCAATATAAATGCTTGATTAGACTTTTGTTATAATTTGGCAGAATGCCATCTTCAATGCCTTAAACCTATTTTTAGTTTTCTGACATTTTGTAACCAGTTAACAGGTAGCTTTTTGGCTGACCCGAGTGTCTGTGAAAACCAACTTGACAGATGGGTTATCGCAATACTGTAACCCAGATTTGTTAACTAGTACGCACTTCAGAATAAAGTTCTTCAGTCAGAAGTTCACGCCATGCCATCAGAAATATAAGATATTACAACTCGTATTTCAGTTTTATATCCAATATGGATAGAATTGTCTATTCCGATTTGGTTTACATGTTATAAGTATCTTGGTTCTATGTGGTTTAAAGTCTAAACAAGTTTCTGCCGCTTTTAAAGTATAACTATGAATTTTAAACACTGCTAGTAGTGCTATTTTACATCAAAGTCTGCATTGTAGTATTTATTAATATTTTTTATACTTTTATGTGGTTACCATTAAGATTAACCACTGATGGTATGACAGAATTTCAACCATCAAGTCTAACTTGCAGTTGGTACTGCATCTAAAACATGGCACATGTAATTGCAAGGTTGGTGGTTTGAACCTCTGTCAGGACAGGAAGTCTTCATTTCTGTTTCATTTTACTACGCCAGGCTAGTAAGGGATGACGAGCAGAACCAGACGTTATGCTCCTTGCCAAATCTATGGAAATTAAGGCCAACTGGTTAGCTCAAGAGACTCTACAGTTACCCGGTGATCTACTTCTTGAACTGGTAAAAAGGACAAAGTTTTAGTTTAAACTGACAACTAGTAATCCAGTCGGGAAAGAAACATTGTGCATCCAAGAAATACTGTTCTAACAACATTTACCATATTTTAAATGCTTTCAGCAAACCAGTAATGTAAACCGGTAATTGCATGTTGTTTGGGAATTTCAAATTTACTTTTTCTGCCAATTATATAAATCATAATAACTACAAGCAAACCAATGCAATTGCTGTATGTCCACTTCTATCTATTTCCCATTGTCCTGGAATGGTATTAAACCAGCTATGACCTATTAACAGAATCGTCTTTCAATCATCCTGCCAGAGATTAAGGTGATGAGTGCCTACTTCGCTTCCAAAGTGAAGCATTGTCTGCGATGTAAAATGATGAGTAGAAGCAGATAATTGTTTGTTGCCGTTTCGTAACAGCTGTGTGATGTGCTCTGTTAAAACATTGTTGTAAAATTACATGTTAAGTTTTGGTGCAGTATCGCATTGTTCAACGAAACTGCACCAGAAAAGTTCTGTGTTTAAACGCTTGCTTTGCTTTGGTTTCTCATGTTTATCTTAACCGTCATCGAAGGACAGTGGAATGTCATGACCGCATCATCATCAAACTTTGATGCTGTTAAAAACATTTTTATAGTTACTTTTGATTTCTTCTAGAGGTTAAACTTTGAATGCAAAACAACTTGCAACTTGAACATGCTTTGTAATATTTTTTTATTTGTTAGGCTTGCTGAGGCTTGGACTCTACGAACTAGCAACTTCGTATTAATGCAATAACTTACGACAGATTTTAATCAATGCTAATCATATATGCTGAGCTTTTTACTTGCACCGCTGCCTTACATGAACAAACTGCTTAAATCAGTGAAGTTAGTTGTTCAAGGATTTCATAGCTAACTAAATTTTGGCATCATGAAACTATCACATGACAATTATGTGAAGGCCAAATATTGTAAATTAAAGTTTTCTTAATATATATATAAAAACTGGCTATATGTATATTATGTATGTATGTATGTATGTATACATATATATAGTAACATGTATTCGATCAGAATTGTAGGATTGCCAACGAGGCTTTGCTGTGTCTTTAGTGCAAAGTCATTATGATATAAATTACGATATAACAGTTTCTAAATTGTCCGACAATGTAGTTGGAAACTGTTTCATTCTGTACATAATTAAATCAACAGACTCGAAACTGGACAGTACAATTGGGTCATAATCATTTATAACTGAGAGAGAAGAATGAGCCAAGAATAATCGTGATTTGCTTCTAAGAAGCCACATACGGCGTCCATGATTATACAAGTCTGAGTTATGAACCAAACATGGATCAAGTTTGTTCATTGGCGGGAAAGAAGTATCTGAAGAATTATGTCAACATCTGCAACTATGCTTATAATACTAAACTCAGTGCTTAGCATTTGCGGTTACACGTTTCTGGTAATTAGCTAAACTTTGGAATGTGCACAATAGCGCAATATAGGGATTTTAAAAGCTAAAACGTACATTTGCAGCACGATTTATTTTTTCTCTGAAACCTGCCTTCCGTGCAACACGACCCACGATTTCCATCGTCTAACATTTATTTACTACTAGCCTATTCAGAGGCATCCAACTAGGAGGGTCCAGATGAAAAAGCTTCCAATTTCAGGTAAGGAGGGGGGGTATTATTTGAGTCTTATGGGCGTATAGCTAGCCACACTTGGGACCGGGAGGGTTTGCCTCCATCACTCAGTGGGGGAATGAGGTCCCTAAACCTATTCTCCTTCCTTTCCCGAGGTTCCATCCCATTCCACATAACTAAGAAAATGGGTCACTACCCATCATTCTGCATAGCTTTTATACATAGACAGGGAAACACAGCTATGTGTCTTAACATTCGCAACCATAACCTCGGGATTTCTACAGCACCCAAAATATTGGGAGTCCTGGGAATAAGCTTATTCACAGGCTCAAAACGAAATGGATGAACCGGTCAGAATCTGCTCCAGGTTAAGACCCAATGATCAGAAAGACAGACTGACAGTTAAGAAGGATACAGGGCTTAGATTTGAAGCCGCATGAGAGGTAACGGGAAGTGGACAAATCGGGGCAGGATTTGTGGAAAAGGAGTGTTGTCAGTTATAGGTGAAAGACCTGTGCAGATATTACAAGAGGCGAGGCCTTCTACAAAGAAGGTATTTTACCATTGATAAATTTTTTAAACCACTCTGTAACAAAAATCAATGCTATTAGCTGTTAATTGGCAGCTGGAAAGTCTCTTCCATGAAATCTAGATGCTGTTGCATACGTTGTGCTGGATACAGATGGAAAGGCACTAGAACAAAAATTGACCTCGTGTGACTCCAGCGAGGGTTGAATGGTGATTACCGCCCTACAATGAAATCAATGTCAGCAGAACTTATAGAGCCCAGTGTAGCTATGCTGTAAAATTATCACTTTTATTATATTACTATTTCTATTCTATTATTATTTCCAAGATATTATCATTATTATTGTTATACTCCTGTGGTATGCATGTTCCTTAAGTTGAACAGTTCAGTTTCACAGTATAGATGCGCAGACCCAGGGCCGTACCGAGTTATAATTGCGCCCTGTGCCTAGCATCAATCTGGCGCCCCACATTTTGAAAATAGTGCATTTTATGGAATAATAAGTTATTCCATCCTGAAATTTGCGCCCTTTCCACATTTGCGTCCTGGGCCACGGCCCCGTTGGCCCCTCCCTCGGTACGGCCCTGCACAGACCTCTCACAAATTATGCTTATGGTAGAAAGATTTATATAGCGCTTTTCAGAAAAAACTCTGCCAACCAAAGATGATGTTAAGTGTTCACATAAACTTGTCTACAAGAGACCCTAATTTGTTTCTGAGGATTAGCTCACAAGACCCACCTGTAGGCTGTAAATGCTAACACCATGCATTGTTAATAAATATTTTCAGAATGCTCTCACATGTCCTTCACAGACTTTTCTTCGTCTGCAGACCAAAGTTTGAAAAGAACTTTTATACCATGGACCAAGTTGTATTTGTTGTGCACATGTATAATTATATATATATATATATATATATGCATATATAATATATATATATATATATATATATACATATCAAATACATACATACATACAAACACAAATTAAATACATACACATGCTAAATAGATAAATAGATGCTTGCAAACATACACATACATACATAGGTAACATATACACATCTACACATAATTACATACTCAACATCCTATGACCCTCTCTCATTCTATTGGTTTAATTCAATGAACATCAACTGAAGTCATGAGCTTTGTTGATACCATCCGATCCACTCATAGCAAATGAATTGACTGAATCGATCCTACTATAGCTCTTTTATCATTGCCTAATTTTGCCTTGCCATTATCAGAGGTTGTCAACTGCTCTTTTGTTACGGGGGTATTTGCGTCTGCTCTCAAAACTGCCAAAGCCATTCCTATATGCAAAAATGGCCCCAAGGAAGAAGTAACTAGCTATCAAACAATTTCCATACTCCATTTTTCTCAAAAGCATTTGAAAAATTAATGTATGCTGGCCTACATAGTTTCATAACAAAAGAAGGGATATTATTTCCATCTCAACATGGATTCCAACAGAACCATTCCACCTATATGCCTTTATTGACCATATAGGATAAAATTTCTGAAGCAATTGAAACCAATGAGTATTCCCTTGATGTGGCTAAAGCCTTTGATTCGGTGAATCACAACATTTTAATCCGAAAACTCAGTACCTGTGGAATATGAGGCGTACAGCTAAACTGGCCATACGCACGACAGTCGCAGTCTAAGAATAGGTATGGTGGTCGCAGTGCTGCCAACGGTTTCTTGTTTGTTAGAGATCACAGATTAGTTCTTCTTTACGAATAAATACTTGCACGACGAATGCTCGCAAATTTCAAACAACTAAAATAAAAAGATAAGAATTGGTAATAATGAAAAGTAATGATGTTGCAAAACGACGCTCATGTGGCAGACAGCCTATTGCAGCGTCATCTGGCGAATGTTACCAACTGCGGGCTTGCAGTTTTATAGCGCTTAAGCTCGCGTGCTTGCCAAAGCAACAAATTGATGTAAAAATCAGGAAATATTTCCAAGTAATATTCCTCTAACATATTTGTAATATACTCTCTAACATATTTGGCTTAACTGTTTCTGTTTAACGACGCCGTCCTCCTTTATTCAAACTTGAAGCTGTAAGGGCCGTTATGGAGTATTTGAACAAGGGGCATTTTACTTCCTTAAGGAATGAGTCTCAACAGGCTGTGCACTAATATGCTACATGTAACTACTCTAACACCATCGCACGTCCACCATCATCACCGATTAGCACTGTAGCCCCAACCCTACTCATCGAGCTCTTGACCTTCCCAGATTTCGACCTAGCACCTGAACTAAACTAGAAGCGCTGTATTGCAGACTTGATTCCATATATCGCCGGTTTATTATCCCGGACGTGGATTCAATGTTTTTGCCTGACGTATTTGGTGCCAAGAAATCTTCGAAGATTTACATTATATTGCAGTCAACTGTTCAGGAATATATCGTACGCGAGGAAATAATAAATCATGGTGTCTGACATTTTGATTACGGCTTGATTCATATCGCGCTAGCGGCGCTGCAACTCCGTTAACCCGGTCCATAGGCTTTAAATCAGTAACAGGCGATCCTTGCCATCATTGCTTCTGTCTTTCGCCGGCTGCCATAAATTCTCGGCTGGCGTTCTGCATCGATTCGCATCAAACATAAACATTATGGCACTTGATGCAAAAGGTCGATTCGACAACGATAACAGCCCGATCGCACGCAGGGTCTCTTTCTGATGAAAGCTTTACCACACGGTGTGACTGACATACGACCTCCAACAATATAGCCTAACGTATTACAGGCGTCGATATCTGTGGAGCGGCGGGTACGGAGTCCCAAAACATATACACTGAGAGAACGTGATATTAAAAAACAGAGTTATTTAAAGCAAAACAGTTGAAAACACAGGGATGAACGAAAAGGTCGATATTATGGTGACAAGGCATAAAAAAGGTTCAAGACGCCTCAGACTTCACAAACGCTAATGGGGAGCCGCTTCACGATGGGTAAAGATGGACGGTCAACTAGGTCACAGAAACAATAGTTAGATTGTGAGAACTTTGATATCATATAGAAGCCCAGCAGAGAGGCGGTCACCTAAATCACGGACACTGGTAGGGGTTATATTCAATGCTCACGTAAATGTAATAGTTGTATATTATTGTTACTCTCAGCCTGTTCATTAAACAAGTATCCAAAAGCAATACGATAAGGTGTTCAGCCATATTGTAGTTTGGATCAGCGCAGTAAGGGAATTTAGCAGGAAGCAGCGGATCAAGTGATTAACACGTGAGGTTGGCAGAGCGATCGCCCATAGTCGCCAGTGTACTATAGGGTGAAACATTTTATGCCTAAACTGGAAAGGGGAGTCTTGATTTCCTACAAAATAACGGCCTGTAACACGAAAATTAATTTCAAAAATCCTTCAGACTGGGGGTCGTTCATCCATTCCAGGTGGATGTGTAAGCAACAATGAAAGTTAGCCAGATCAGGCAGAGGCATGATTGCTACCGTGATATACTAAGTCTACTCGTAGGCCATGGCAGTAAATTAAACTACGCCGCAGCCCAGCTAATTAACTCTCACGTGTGCACGGTGGACAACCGCAAAAGGACTAGAAAGGTAGTCTTTAAAAAACAATTTTTGAGCAGTTTCGGCGACGTTACGACGTCGTGTGGTCATGATCAGTGGCGTAGCGAGGCAAAGTGCCGCCTGGGGCGAAGGCACAAAATGCCACCTCTGTCTATATTTCCATCACTTTATTCTTCTGCATATATCCCGTGATGTATGCACAAAGAGGGAGATAGGCATAAGACGCCTGTTTTGAGTGTTTTTATTAAATACATTATGGTTATTCTATTCAGTATTCAATTCATTATAGTTATATACAGTTAATAACAGCATCAGCAATAGCATGCACATTGCACTGTCAGAATGTTTGACTAATTGAAAATGTGGTATCATTTGATATAAAATAAAATAGAACATGATGGCATTAATCAAGAAATAAATCATTTACAAAGAAAATAATAAAGCAAGCCTCACAATAAATTTACCAAACGTCTTGCAAGGCTAGATCTAAAATAATAAAGTTCACATAAAATTAAACAGTAAACATTTATTATATCTCTCTATTGAAAAGAAAGTCCTAAATAATATCATTTAATCATGCTGGGAGCCTGGGACCATGCCATGGTAAGTCTGGCGGCTGGTAACATCTGACAGGTGGCAGATATATTTTACCAGGGCATTTGTAATTAGTGTAATTAGAATATACTAGTAACTGGTGATTTATTATACAGATTACGGACACGGTAAGGCTTCATACTTTCATTCCCACTAAACTAAAATATTAAACAACATGGCTATAGGCTGTGGGCACAATTGGTACTGGGCAGTCCTACTTCCTGGATCTGTCCGCTATTTAACGCAGTCAATACAATCTATTAAATGTACAAAAGTAAATACAACACACAATATAACTGAATATTTTTAGTTGCAGGGCCTAACTAAAGTTAGTGTAGGCCTAAACATATTTGGCCGATAGGCCTAAGTTCAAATCAAGTTCAGATGAACATAATAATTGTAAAAAACAGCTAGTGCAGATGATCTTGTCGGCTGCAAGTTTGTATCATATCAATCGAAAGAGGACGTTAGTTAATTTAATTTCGCCATTACTTTCGCACCTATCGAATGAAATAAATTTAGTAAAAATAATAATGTCTAAACTCTCTTTTGCGCCATGTCTATATCCGACACAGGGAGCCGCCTAAGACGCCAAATTTTAAGGGCGCCGAATTTTAGGGACAATACGGTTATGTTTTAAGGAATAAAATTTATGATGACACAAAAAGAAAATCATAAATTAGTTATTAAAAACTAGTTTTTGGCTAATTCCAATTCCAACAACGATATTCAATTGAGTCTCCCGCTCTTTCCCTATTAATTTTATTTTGCCAGAATCGTCAACGCATTTTGAGAAAAAAACATTTTTATGTGCCCCGTGCAGTGTGTGCGTGACCTCATGGGGTCACCAAGGGCGCAAAATTACCCGAGGACCGCTCTGATGTCTAAAAACACTAGGTGCCATTCGATCACGTCGATGGTACTTTGGTATATCGTGCATGTTAGCTTTAAGTCAAGAAAAAGCTTAAAAGCTTTGTGCTAGGCGCTCAACAAGAATCTTGAAGAATGCAGCTTATACAACAATAATTATTTTATTTTTTTACCGAAAATTCCGCCCCTACGACAAATGCCGCCTGGGACGGTTCGCTTCACTCCCCCTCGTTACGCCACTGGTCATGATTGCGATGAGTATCAGCCACACACCCTCGATTAATTGCGAATCGGCGCCACTTGCCCCAAGGGCCGCGGGGAGCGTTGATGCCCCACCTCTTTACCGCAATATGGGCAACCCGATACCTGTGGGAAAGCTCGCTGGAACGCATGGTGATATTTCCGGGGAAGACAGGTAGTTAGTAATGCTCGCCGTCTGCAGCTACGCCTGGAATTCTCCTCTACCGTTCGCGATGATGTATGTTTATCGAGTGATGCGGTCCCTGCTGCTTGGTGCATACTCCTCTTCCTCTTCCTCCTCCTATCCCAATTTCATCCACCTTACCCTCCTCCTCCTCTTCTGCTTCCGACTCTCTGGTAATCAACCCATCTCCCTTGTCACACTCGCTCTCCTCGTTCTTCCTCTTCTCTTCGCTCTCCTCCTCCTCCTCCTCCTGCTGGGGTGGAAAACGGAAACACGACTCACACGGGAATGATGTGCCTCTATGCATCTGAAACCGCTACACATAAGTGGGATGCAGTTGGAGTGGAGCCAAAGACCTGCGAGCACGAAGGAAAAGTTTGCATAGATGGCAAGTCTCAAGGTAGGTAAGGAAGAGTATAAGGAGAAGGAGGAGGCTCATCGAGTCATCTTCAACTACAGGGTGATCACCCAATAGCTCCTGTATCCACATCAGTGCCGTGTCTCTACTGCCAATAAAGGGTCCATGATTATTCTGATAAGGAACTCTATAGCAGCTTCACACCAGTCCAATCAAATGGTAATGGATACTTCTAAAGCGCCGTAGCTCAGCCGAGGCTAAAGTTAAGGAGTTAACGTTTCTCACAGTCATACGATGGTTCAAAGAGAAGGGTCTTGGGTTTTCATTCAAATGTCTACCGAGATATAGATAGATGTGCTGGATATGCTTGCATGTATAGTGGGCCATTAGTGGCAACTGGAAATCACTACTGAACACTAATATCCAGCCACTTTTCAAAGTAATAAGTAGAGAAGACTTCACTTAACAGAATAACTGCAACCTTATCTTTCTTGCTACAAATTCCCCTGCAGATGTATGTGTTAACTGCCTGAATTTATTAATTAACAATGATAAATTAGTATCAAATCAACTGGACAAATCTGTAAATGATCACAGCGTATATTTAGCTGAAAACCAGTAAACATGTTACAACGCATGAACACACTACGACCTACGAACATGTTAAAATCAGATCAACATCTTCGAAAAATTTAACACCGTTCAAGAGTGGATATGCCAAAATGTTAATCACCGACATGTTATCTCAGCATTGCAAACACGATTCGTTAAAAATCTCTCGTTGCCAAAAACTAGAATCTCTGCAGACGGTTACCAAATCCAGTGAAGACATAACACACAGCAGCAGCACTGTCGTAAACATGGACATCTAGCATACAGCTTTCGTTTTCTCCCACAAGAAATAAACATCTCTGAACTGATGGATCATTTGAACTCATTGCATAAACAACACCCAACGACCTACAAAGCGAGTACCAACGAAGGCCATCGGTGGATGCACCCGTCCCGTGTGTGCAGATGTAACTTGGTAAAGTAAAGACAGTACCTTACGCAAATTACAAGTTCAACATCTTATCTTATAAAGAGCTATCTGTTGCAGTTCTAGGGAACATAGAACCACTAGTTCAGAAATGTATCTTTATATTCTCCATAGAACCCATTCCATAAACAACACCCAACGACCCAGAAAGCAAGTAGCGACAAGAGGTATCTTTACATTCCATAGACTCGGTCTATAATATAGGCCTTTTTTACACTGGTACAAACTATCGCCAAAAGGATTCATTCTCAACGTGTATTTAGCAACTCCCGCAACTCTTGTCCATTTGCTCCCCACTACACCCAAAAACAAATCACATGCTCCTCGACACTGCAACAGGATGTGCCAACCTCTGCTATTTATAAAAAACATCTTTCAGACCTCCTAACTAAAGGCGATCGTCACTGCCCTATTTAACAATACTCCTACCCAACTACCCTATTTTAGCAACTATCCTACTTGCATGCAATTTAACATCAGTAAAATACTACACTCATTCTCTGCACTTCTACAACTAAATCAAAGGAAGAATGCAACTTCCGTATTTGTTGATCCTGCTTGATGAAAACCATCAAACTTTCCGTACATTTAAACACAAATGTCAAAACAATGTCGGTATTTAAGCAATTTTGAATTGTAATTGTTACATGTTCCAGTAATTCCTGAAAAATACTCATCACATTTATGTAAAACCGGCCAAATGCCTTCTTCCATCCATATAAATAACCGCCAACTGTATCAAACGCTTGAAAACAATCACCTACTTTTACAGGCATTATGATGTAATAATATTGTCGTCTAATTGCTGTGACGTTATCATGAACAAAAGCGATTATGACGTCGATGACGGTCTGTCTTTGTGAAAGTCTCTCTATATATATCTGCCTGTCTATGTTTGCATATGTCTGTCTGTGTATGCATCTACCCGTTACCTGCCTGTTAGACTATGACCAAAAAACTAAGATTTGTCCTTTTGCTTTTGCCTGCCTGCAGGCACATCTCTCTCTCTCTCTTTCTCTCTCTCTCTCTCTCTGCCTGTCGGTCTGTCTCTGTCCATTTTCCAGTGTGTGTGTGCTCGTCTTCTCTCTTCTGGGCTTGTTGTTCGTCTAACAGAAAGCACCTTTGCGAAATCACTTAAGTTGTTTGAGGAAGAGGCAAACTTTAAAAAGCCAGCTACCGAAATGCGACCACGTTACAAAACTTGTAGAAGAATATCACCAGGATATATCCATCTGTACATCTCCTCCTCTCCCACATACAACAACCCCTCTTAATTCTTACTGGAAACTTCATCAAAGCAACTTTAGAACATGAATAACAGTAACAGCTTTTTAAACACAATGATTCAAAATCACAACCCACCGTTTATAACGCGAATGCCAACTTGCAATGATTCGTCACATTGAACAGATTCTCACACATTACAATAAATGACTACAGAACAAATTACCTCACAACACTTTACGCATCAAAATTCGCTAATGGAAGTTTTGTTTTATTATGCGTTGACCAGGATGTTTACAAATTACAGTTGCAGTGGGAGTATCATACAGAAACGTCAAACTGCAGCGGTAACCAATTACTAATGTTACAAAAGGTATTACAGCTTATGGGAGAGTAACAGAATCTGAACCACTAAGTACACAGGACAACTCACGTAAACTGTAACAAATATTTACTAGTCCTCATTTGCAGTCTTACTGTTCCATTGCAATCCAACTTACCCCTTAAACACTCCGAGAACTCATAAAGGCCAATTACAGCTCCACGCTCAAAATAATGTACGCTTATGGCTACGACTCGAAAAAGTAAATGCTTGTTGCACAAGTTTTATCTCTACTGGATACAATTATTAAAATGCGTAAACAAGGACGTAAGTTTCAGTTTACATTTCAAAGCGAATTACTTCTTACTACCGCGATGCAATTTCGATCTCGTGCCGATGCGGCGCAACTCTACGCCCGTGCCGCTCAGCACGTCTAACACTTATTGCTGGTCAATAGAAAGTGCATCATCATCATAGTCTGTGGCGAGCGAGCGGGTCGCTACCCAGAAAGAACGTTAATGAAAGAACGTATTACGATTTACGACCTGCGTGTAACAACAAGGGAAGGCAGTATCACCGAACGATGACTCGTCTGTCGCCACTCCTTTTCCAGTTGGACAGAGCGTCATCAGTCAGTTCTCGTCGGAAAGGCTGGGAGTGGTCGCGCTGCTTCTCCTGCTGTTGGGATTCTGCGATATCGAACGGAACGAGAAGATAGATGGATCGAGGAATTGGCCGCGAAGGACGCGACCTCGGGACGAGAAAGACGACGTCGATGATCCTGGCAGACACTGCAGGAATATGGAAAGAAAATGTGGTACCGGGCAAAGTTGTGTAAAGTAATCGTGTATTTGTGTATATAAACATGGAAATATGTGTAAGTATGTGTCGTTTCACCCATTCTACCTCCTCCTCTTTCCAGTTTTCAGCAGCAGGTAGACGATCCCATTCCCCCACGTTATCCATCTCCCCAGGCACGCTCTCCATCACCATCATTAGCAGCAGCAGCAGCTGTATCTGCTCCAGGTATCAGGTGTAAGAAGCAGACCGATTCACCTGTTCACAATCAGACCTCTGCTGAGTGCAGCACTTGAACCAACTCTGCAGTCAATAATTGGCTGAAATTCATCCATTTTGCCGTTGAGAGAGAGAAACTAAACGTCATCTAATTGGTTGATCATGGCATAAAAAAGTATATCTGTATATCTGGCGGAGGGAGGGGTAAAGGAAGAGCCCAAATGTGTCAGGGAGGAGACAAGAACGGCAAGAGAGAGGACCAACCACCCAATCTCATATTAGGAACATGAAGTCAATAACACTTCGTCAACCTATGGCTGCCTCAACGAAAGCTACTCTTCTTCGCTCGTTCTGTCTGTTTATGTCCTTATCGATCGATCGGTTCAGACAATCTCTTATCAAATCTAGAATCCCAGATTCTTCTCCCAATACATTTAGCTGCTTCACATTTTCTTCCCATCGTATTTCGCTCCTCCCCATATTTTCCCGTCTTCTTCCAACACATTTAGCTGCTTCCCATATTCTTTCCATCTCTCCCCCCCATACATGTCCCTGCACACCATCGACCTCTCCCCTCACACTTTCCGCTCATCGTCCGCTGCAGAAGCCAAAGCGCTTCCAACGCACATCATCACCCCCTTCATCGTGTGGAAACATAAATGACACCGTGGTCGTTCTAATAAAGCACAGACCCTTAATCAGAGGCATTCGGATCAGCCATCTACGCCCCCTCCGACGCTCCCAACCCCCGGCCGATCCACCCGCTCGGTGTTACCTCCTCCTCCTCCTCCTCTCTCTCTCTCTCTCTCTCTCTCCACGAACCAATCAGGTGTGGATTGCCGATATTAAAACCTGTCATCACACGTCCTCCTCAGCTATTCATCCTAGTGACACCAGAAACCGGTTTATCAAGTGCAATCGAAGACTGTTACCACCACATCAGCGCCTCATCCTGTGGCCAATAGTCACCCTCGGCTATCGGTTCCGGTTCCGGTAGGCGGCCGCTTCGGATCCGCCCGATCATGCCGCCACAGCCGGATTTGGTCGTTGTAGCTCCTCCACTGCCCGCTCTATGGCAGTGCCAGTCCCAGGCCTGGGAAAAGGAGGAGGGCGACGTTGATGTTCTTTTCAGCCGTGCCGGGGTCGGGAGCGCTCCTGAGTAGCAGCCTTGAAGGGGCGCTATATAAATTTTCGTATGGAATGAATGAATATGGATGAAATGAACAATCTGTTGCCATATTTTGCTGCTTAGTGATCTATTCATTAAAAGCATTGAACATGAATAATTCTCTGGTAATATGATGACTCACCTTGACCTTAACAATCCTTGGTTTGCTGATGCCGCCACGAGTGGGATGAACTCTTGCGAGACAATATCTCTACCATACAAACAGATAAAACAAAGGACATTCACACAATGCTTCTTCATACTCTTGAGGCCCATCATCAACCCCCACTCTTAGCAAATTAAATACCATATGCACTGGAGAAGATTTTTACAGTACCCCAAGTAGCAAGGTTGGCTGCCAACCAACCTGAACCAACACCCACTCGTTTTACTCCGAGGCATTTGGTTGTTGGCGAGTCTTAAGGGTCCGATGAATATGAGATGTTGAGGCATCACGTATTCTGTAGGAACAAAAGATCGAAAGGCATTAAATACTGAAATGATTGAGATGCGGGAAGAAAATGTTGGAAATCGGGCAGAACCAGGGCCACCGAATTAAGAGGAATTTAGGAGCAAATGTCCAGGAGCCCTGCAATTTTTAGGGGCCTGGACTGAGTCCGCAGCTAATTTATGACAACAATTATAATCAGTTATATAAAGCTTATGACTAATTCCTTGTTAAATATAATATTACTGACACCAAACTAAAATCATGTTAAACTTCCAGCATCCGAATATTACCCCAATTATCATTTTTTTGCTATAGAACGATCTAGCTGCCCATGATTGTCCTGCCCAGGGGCCAGGAATATCTCTACCATAGAGTTCCGAAATTTCTGTCGGAATGAAGGAAGACGGACTAAGAGTACTGGGAGGTAGGACGGAATGCTGGGAGGCGGCCAAGAATGATGGAAGCAGTCATGGCAGGCATGCTGGGAGACGGGAAGAAGACGTGGAAGCAAAAGGAGGACAGAGGCGAGAGTGATCAAGATCAAAGATCGCCCACTGAATGTGTGACCCCCTCTGGTCAGCAGAGGCAGACACACAGACAAAAACAAACAGACACAGACAGACAGAGACCAGCCGGTCACTGGATATCAAGCGAATAATGCTTGGCTGACATTTGATCCTCTCATCCCAGGGATGCATCAGAGAGATAACCAGTGTTCCAACCCCCACCCCTCCCCAAGCGGAACCTTTCTCCAAAGCAGACGAAAAGGTTACCCATCCTGTTTACCATTAATTCCCCATAGTCCCACTCTAAAATATGCGCCGGATCTTCACTCTGTCTTGAAATCCATTTGATCATCACCGACGTTTGACCGATAATTGGTGGCGTGTAACTCAATGGTCGTCCCCTCCTCCCTGGCACTCAACGTATCAAACGAATAACCCACCAGTTCGGAATTGTCCCATTATCTGGCGCTTTGTCGAAGGGCAAAAATCGATATCACGTCTATCCTATTATGAGCCGCAGAAGGGTAATACTGCAGCGTGAACGCAGGAGTTTATGCAGCGCTATTTCTGGATGTAGTCTTTGTGCTTAGAATCGGTAGTCGCAAGAAAACATAGCATGCAAAACGACACCAGATCAAATTACATTGGCTATACAACTTAAATATACCTTCACTTTCCAGAATAGGCTTTGACACACAAGAGATGACCCTGCCAACGAGGTACTTCTGCCAAAACTACACCATTGTTCGCATTATGAGAGTGCCAGTTCCGAACCTGGTTAAAGGAGGAGGGCGACGCCAATGATATTAGTTATAACACAATGTCGTTAAATTGAAACTACAACTACTCGTGATCTGCATACTCTCATGGCCTAAAGACTGAACAAAACCTGAGAAATAAAATGCGAATTTCTCATTTTGTTGCTCCCAAGTCTCTCAAACGACACCGAACTCAGGAAACTTGCCAACTACATCTCTGGATAATCCTTCTCAGACGATGCGGTGCTCCTGAATAAGCTGGTGCCCCGTACTTAGCCTCAACAGAGCACTATAAAAATTTGGAATCCACGATTACCACAATTATGCCTTCCACACATATACGACGACGGCTTCGTCACAGCGTACTTACCTGCATTTTGTCAAAGTCCAGACTCGGTCTCTGGATGACGTTCAGGTCCCTGAGCTGGCTTCCACGACATCTGCCGCGGTCGCTGCTGCCGAACATCTTCGACACCAACGACCTCTGACCTTCGACCTTCTGCCACCTTTGAAATCCCGCCGCCACCTTCGTCCTCTCATCACCTCCACACCTCGTCGTAGTCGTCGTCGTCACCCGGACGTCTGACTCCCTGAAAAGTTCGCAGACCTCTGGGTCCGACGAAACGCGGCGCCCGTTCCCAAGGCAAACACTACCACCACGCTGCTGAAACGACGGTCCCAGGACGAGCGTCGTCCGGAACGGATCGTCGTTTTCCAGCTGCTCCAAGGCCGCTTCCGCTGTCGCGGTCCAGCTGAACCCCCGTCCTGAGCGGGTGAATCCGGAGAAGTGGTTCGTGTCGGAGTCGGTCCTTCGAATATCGGAGGCCGGCTGCGGCGTCTGATCGAGGGATGAAAGATCACGGGTAGATGGCGCTTCTGCTGCTGCCTCGGTGTTGTTGTTTGGGACTGGAATGAAGACTTGACAGCCAGGTCGGGTCGTCGGTGGCAAGGTCAAATGGGGTTCATTCTCCTGACCCTCGCAATCTGTAGAAACGACAGAATCCATCTCTATGCTTAGATCGGCAAATTCTTAATTATAGACACCGGCAATTTCTGTAGCGCATCCTCTAAGGTCTCTTCAGGAATAGGAGAGATATAAATTCCTAGAATGAATATGAACCAATTAAATCGAAACATTGTATTTCGATGAAGTTTCCTATAGTGTTGGGCTGAATCATACACTGATCATTATAACTGTTATTAATATGTGTCCGATATTGAACGTTGCTTCTAACGACCACACATTAATCAAAGATGCAGATCGTGTAATGCAATTGAACTGTCGTTGGAAAGATCATCAGACGATCGTTCCAACCACAGTTCAATTCATAATTCCTGGTCTGTCATGAGGAGAAGAACCTCATTTACCTCCCATCTCCGTCTACCCACATTCCAGCAACACCCGTGCTCCAGTCTGCTCCAAACCCTTGTAACACACTTCACCCCCTTAAAGTCACCACATCATTCAACCTCCCTTTCTCATCGACACTTCAATTCCACTACGCTCTTTCCCCCCAACCCCCAACCATCTCTGTTCCACTTAACCCGTGCAGCAGAAACGGTCCAGCTCCCTTCTGCTCCCATTCCCACGAACGACCCTCAATCATTTGTACGCCGGGTGACCCGTGCACACACGCACACACACACACACAAACCCCATCCGATCTCTCTCTCCCTGCTCCGGAAACCCGACCCTCCTTCCCGAGTAGGACCAGCAGCCCGCAAAGAAATCGAGCAAACACCGGGCAAGAGCAGCGATCGCAGCGAGTAATGGTCGACGACTAATGAAACCCATGAAAGGAAACCAAACAAAGGCCGAAAAATCCATCGCCGTCTCACTTTCATAGTACACTATATGTATACACGCGCCAGGGTCCGACCGTGGATCGGTCGTTCGGTCGGAGCAAACGCCGCTGCGCTCGGTGGGCAAGAGGCCCCAGTCGATCGGTCGGTCGGTCCGGCCGACACGCCTCATGCATCAATATTTCAGACCGTTTCGTCGATATTTCGGCAAATCTCATCAATATTTCAATAGATGTTATCAATGTGTTACCAATGCTCGACGGCGTAATGTGTTATTTCGTCAAGACACACCCCGTCAATGTTTTGAGAAATGTTACCAGGAATTGTCCGCGCGTGTTATTTATAACGTGCTGTTCTGAAATGGTTTGATTTATACTGTTCATCAGTATGTCGGATATGCTTCTGTGATGTCGAGGCGGCTCGTCACGTACACCAACTCTACTAATACCAAAGACATGATACAGTACCCACGCTCTGCTCTCCACTCGATTGTGTCAACTCGATTTCCAAAATATCCTCCACTCTTGAACTCAACAATTTATCAGTCCTCAACTTTCTTTAAACTCTCATGAAACTTACTACGGTGCCAGTTTGTTCAAAAAACGAAGGTATATATATATATATATATACATATATATATATAATAGCATAATTATGGCAGTGGTATATATCTGTACATAAAATGAAGAAAAGTATGTATGTAACTTTGTATGTTCCACATTACCTTTGATTGTCTCGAGCAATTACTCCCAAAATTTTGCCTGAATACTTTTAGCAGCCGGGTTCGAGATATCAAAATGTTACCCCTTCCCCATGCTCGTCTATAAGGAGGCATTTACAATACGTGCAAATACCTGCCAAGCATGGCCAATCATTTACACATAATTATTGAAAATTGCTCCTTAAAGGCGAGCATGGGGAAGCAATGTTCAACATCTTTAAGAATTGTAAGGACTACCTGGGCAAAGCCGGATACTTCAGATAGTATTATACATGATGCATCCATAATTCTCCTACCTGCTTGGTTTTGTATATGTTACAGGCAACGTGAAAACAGGGAGTTTGTAAAATTCCTAATTTTAGGCATTTTGTAAATTCCTCGATATGGGGTTGGGTTACATAATGGCAAGGTAGGTAAGGCATTCGATAAAATCCCTGGTTTCACACATAGCCTGTAACATATATACTTCATCTCGTATACAAACTAGTACGCAACACAGGTTTCTTGTAGAATTCAGCATAAGATTTAAAGCAGCCAGTCTGACCTATAAAGTCCACACAATGAGCAATCCTATCCATCTTCAACCACAAGCCTCCCGTTATATCTCTCCCCACATCCTGCCAAGAGTCCTTCTTCTGCACTCTACTACTTCCACACAGCCTCTCCTGAGTGTAGGATAAAAACCCCTCCCGACTAGGACAAAAGCTCCCCCAGTGTAAGCTGTAAGTGTAAGCCATAAGCTCGCCCAAATTATATATGCATGCTTGTATGTCTGTGCATATGATGCATGGTTGTATGCACAATATGTACGCGTGTATGGATGTGTCCATGTCGGCCTAGTGTTGCTAAACCTGTAAAATATCTGATTATCGCGTGTCACTGACTGACTGTAACCAACTGTAAGCATACTTACTAGCTGACCTTCACCGCTTATATTCTTAGATTATCGTCTATATAGAGGTATTCACCCACTCCCTCTTATTAACGAGAGAAGATTATCGCGTGTCACTGACAGTTTGCTAACCAACTGTAGGCCTAGCTGCTCACTAGCTGACGACCTTCGCCGCTTATTAAGGCATATCACGGACTGTATACATGCAGTATTTATGCATCCAACAAGATAAATAAAGATTCACAACTGGACTCACTTTGTCTCCTATATATGACACGATAATTAGTTGCTTGTTTTCATGTATTTTACATAATGGCAATTAAATATATAACTTGTCATCATCCGTTCACACTTCAAACTTGAGGGCTTTTGTCCGGGGGGGGGGGCAAATGTCCTACCCAAAATCGGGGGCTTTGTCCGTTCCCCGCCTCTCCATTCTTACCATAAACCACAAACGGTCGCTTGAGGAACGTTTCACGGTCCCATTAAACCTTTGGCAGAGGGGGGCGTGAAAATACGACGCAATTCCCTGAGCGAGTCCGACAAATCTGGTCATCTATGGGGTGGGGGCTACCGGAAAACCCGACAAGCCGAATAGAACTGGGGCGCCGTAAAACTGTCCAGTGAAGCAAATGTACGGTCGATCGGACACAGGTTGAAACGGAGCGTAAAGAAAATCTCCACACACAGAGAATGCTCGTGCCAACGCGGTTTATTACCGTATTAATAACATTTTCTGCTTCCAACTGAGAACTGGCGATAGCTTGTACCAACGACCGCTTGCTGCGAATGCCTATTATAGAAATCACAATGTGACTGTGTACGTTACTTGAAAGAATAACGTGCAGCATGAAAATTTACTTCGAGGTCGTAATCGTAATCTCCAAACTTCTAAAGCGCCACTTGAAAGCCAAGCGCAGGGTATCAGCTTATTTACGAGCGCTGATCATCATAGTTGACGACGATGATGACGGTTGAAACACTGAATCGTCGCCAGGTGGTCTTCTAGAGAAACCGTTTCTACGATTTGCCCACTTCCGTCCCCACTTCCGTCCCCACTCTCCCACCTCACTCTCCCACCAAACCCTTAGAACCATAGCAACTCATCGTTTCAGAAGCACCGCATGCAGGTCTATATATCTGAACCCTGAAAAAGCGTATTTCAGGAGGAGTCAGCCACCTCAAAAGAGATGTAGCCCACCCAATGTAAGGCGATTCAACGTCCAATTTATTTAGCGTCTATCTAACTGGAGGGAATCCGAGCGCAGCATCGGAAAAATAAGAGCAGGTTTTTCAGTTTATGGCACCAAAATGATATCCATGTATGTATATACATATATATATATATATATATATATACACAAATAATACATGCATACTATATATATATATATGTGTGTGTGTGCGTGCGTGCGTGTGTGTGTACTATACATATTTCTACGTATTCATGTGTTGACATTTATATAGCACCATTTTTAGAGCCACTCAAAGGTGCTAGATAGCATAAACCAACGGGCATGCACACACTCACACACTCATACAGACATATACACGTCCACTTAACCCGATATAAATCTATATATATCATGAAATATTGTATATACACTCGCCTATATATATATATATCTACATATACATCTATATGTATTGTACATATATATAATTAATTATATATACATATGTATGTATTGTATATGAACGTATAGCGGTTGAAGTGCCCAGCCAGGCACCTGACTATAGGCGGCAACCGACTTGGTCTGGCGCCTAAAAGCAAACTGGAGTAGCTGGAGTGTGTGATTGGACGCAGCCAGCTGGATAGGATAAACTTCGCACCAATCAATTAACGAGAAACTCGGTCATGCCAGGATGAGATGGGGAAAAAACAGATACGGCCGCGAGGGATCATTAATCCTGTCAACGCTCAAGGGATCATTCGTGCTCCAATGCCAATAGGATTATACACTTTCTTACTAAGACAGAATGGGATTATTCCCGGTTTTCCACACTAAAGAAATCGTACATATTTAACACTGGAGGGATCATAAATTTTTAGCACTTAAGGGATCATAAAATTTTTAACACTAAAGGCCCCATGTATTTTTCTTAAACCAACATGAAACGATTTATTCGTTGGTGATGACAGTTAATGAATGGCCAACATTTTCAACAGTAAGGAACCATCTGGTTTTTCTACATTTATACCACTTCATACTAACACTAACTGCTTTCTATAACACTAAAGGGATCGTCCAATCACCTAATTATAAAAATAAAAGAAACTATCAGATTAATGTTTGAGGGATCGCTGATTATTTGATAGTCAGGCTTTTGGCCCTGTGAATTCACACTGCCATCAGACAGTGAAGGGTCTATTCCAATGTAGAGCCTACCATCTGGAATGACCTCTCACATGACCTACACTCGTTGCCTCACTCAAACTCATCTGTCTTTTAAGGTTCTTTAAATCACGCCTAATTCGCTGTGGCTGGGAGTGACTCCAAGTGGTTTTCTCAAGAGGCGCTATATAAATCGGCACAGGGAATGAATTAATGAACCGGAACTTGCCTTCAGCAGAGCATGTCGGGTGAAGCCAACAGACTGGATCTCCACCCTTCAGAATCATTATTCTGTATCTGAAATTCCAAATATTTAGCAGAATTATTAACAGCAAATCACATCCACTGAAAAATTTCAACAAAGCATGGATGAGTGAGTGACTGTTTTCCTCTTTAATCAAATGATATCTGAATCATATATATTTACACAAATAATGACATTATTATAATAAATCAAATAATGACATTATTATAATAAAACAAATAATGACATTATTATAATAAAACAAATAATGACATTATTATAATAAAACAAATAATGACGTTTCCGGTGTGGCAGTTAGAGTGTCAACATTAAACGTAGTGTAAATTAAGCTTTAATTAATCTGACTAGTTTAACCAGATTGGATTTTGAACCATGGAGCAAATTACGGCTGAAATTCGGTTAACTTAATATGACTGGCTTAACTGGAGCTGAGATTGAACTTTGAACAAATTACGGTCAAATCACTGGAATTCATCGCTTTCTTTAACTTGAAGACATAAACAGAATTTTAATTACAAACTTGTGCCAACATTTCGCACTTTCGTGACATGATTTTGCACATGAAATTAGTAATTATTAAGATTTATTTCTTTCTGACAATGCTGCGTCACAACTGAGATCGTTTCTACCACCCTCCTCCATTGTCCAGGATTCGGACTGGCACTAACATCCCTTATACAAACCGTTGATTTGTCAGCATTAATCAAAACCCTTTATCACAATGTGTCAAACATTCCTATAGACATTCAGCTGTCCGATGCAACAGTCCTTTGCTCACAATCGATCAACGTCGTCAACGATCTGTACTCTATGGTCATGTGTGCACCCTCGACCAATGGAAAGAGTGCATTAACTACATTGTACAGTCGAATATTAATCATAAGGCTCCTTTTCGTAAAGGTCTCCAAGATAATATCATGTACCATACTTCAACTGGTGGCACTTCAGTCCATTGTTACAAATCTTAATTGTATTGTGTTGCAAATTAATCAGCAGCCTTTTAGAAGGCTCTCCAAAAGAACAATAATATACAATGTATTGTTATAATAATAATAATTAACAATGTATTTTTATACAATAATAATAATAATATTAATAATTAACAATGCATTGTCATAACAATAATTTACAATGTATTTTTATATAATAATAATAATTAACAATGTATTGTCATAACAATAATTTACAATGTATTTTTATATAATAATAATAATAATAATAATTAACAATGTATTGTCACAATAATAATTAACAATGTATTGTTATAATAATACTTTAAAATGAATTGACTAAGGAATTTATTGGATTTTCTAGCTATGTTGAATTGCAATGATTGGATCTGTCACTTTCTTATTATTGCATCTGGATATTTATATTCATAGTATTTTTTTAAATTTGTGCTGAATTGTAGTATGATTGGGTTATAATCCACTTTCTCTTTCCTTCTCCATTTTTTTAAATTTATGGTCCAGACCATCTGGGAGATCGTCAGAGGATCGCTTGGCAAAATGCCACAAGCTCAAACTCACAAAGATCCAGAGTACCAGACACCCGCACACACATACAAATATATATATATATATTATATATATGATAAAATATATATTATATTTATATACACCTGGCGGAATGCCAAAGGAACTTTTGGACAATTGCCAGAAGATCACCTAGCCAGTTGAAGAAAATCGCTTAATTTGGCATAACTATACTTGTCTTTCAATTGTATATAATTACATATATAGATATAATGCAATATATACATATATACATACACACATATACATATAATAGTATATCATATAATATACATAAATCTTCATTGTATATATATATATATACATATATATATAAATCGAACACAGGAGTGCATATATATATATATATATATATACATATATATTCATGTATATAACTGTGTGTTGTATTTGTGTGTGCTTTAGCATTAATGTTATACACTGAACAGTCAGCAGCATCACAACCAAGAACTTAGTATCTGGAGACCATGAAGGAGCTATGATGAAATCAATCAACAATTGTTATGTGTTGCAATCATGTGCATCAACATCCAGTGTCCATGCATCCATTTCCATTGTCCATGCTTCCATTTCCATTGTCCATGCTTCCATTTCCATTGTCCATGCATCCATTTCCATTGTCCACGTTTCCACTTTCATTGTCGGTACCATTACTTCCACATCCAGTGTCCATGCTTCCACTTCCATTGTCCGTGCTTCCACCTTCTTCCACACATCCATGAGGACCATGACCCACATCCATACAACTCCATCTTCCGAACTACCACCTACACTCTCATATTTTCCACCTTAATCCAGTTTCAACATTTCCAACCCCATACATGTACATCCATCCACAGCAACCACCTCAGATCTCCATATTTCCCAGCCACATTCCCTTTCAATGCAATCCACACACATTTCCAGCTTCCTCTCTTCCCTTCAGGGTTTCATATTTCCCAATTAAACCTTCAATCTCCATCCCACTCACATCCATTTTCCACCTCCATTTTCCATCACCAGTGTTTTCCTTAGTCTCTTCTCCACCTAGATCCCTTCTTCCTCCTACAACAGACGAGCGATGGAGTCCATTTGTTTTGCTTCTAATTTTTACTTCTCCAAGACATTCGTTATTCCAGCTCCAAAGATATCTCTCAGCAGTTGTCATCCAAGGATATCACAGATACCTGTCCTGGCGAATAACCTGCGTCAGCACTTATGGGGCCCCGGCCAAACCAGATCAAAACATCACTCAAAATTGGTTGTTTTTTCTGTTGATGAACGGAAAGGCGAGTGGGATATGGTTCCCCTCTTATAGACCAAACATGTTTACAGAAAGAACCCACAAGTAAATGATTATCAGATCAACCAAGGCCACATGCACACGCACAGACACATAGTACTTGTGCATAGGTACATTGTGCAGGGACATTCAAATGTCTGTATGTGCGTGTGTGTGGTCATGTGTTTGTGTATGCTAGTCTCTGGTTATGTATGCATGTATGTATGTGTGTGTGTATGTGTGTGTATGTGTGTGTGTGTGTGTGTATGTATGACATTGTATGTATGTGTGTGTGAATGTATGCATGATGACACTTAATATGGCACCAATTGCATATCTCCCAACAGTGATGAAAGTGACTTACAGGCAGAATGACAAATACACAGGAGGACATACATACAGACAGACAAGGACCTTTACACAATGATTAAGTCACAGGATTTATCCAATGAAACTTAAAACTATAATATATCCTGAATAGCTATTTTGAGACAAAGTGTTTAAATACACACATAAACACATATACACACACACATACATAAACACATATGCATACACACATATAAACACAAGAGCACATATGGAAAACGTATACACAAACAGTACACACAGACACAGACAAACACACAGTCACAGATACTCAATGGATGTTAGAGAGGGATTCACAGTGACATGCCCACCTACAAGGACACCCACAAAAGAGCAGTGGAGCAGATGCAACAAGGACTGTGGATAAAAACAGGTCGTTTATTAGAGGAGCAGGAAAGAGTTAAAAGCAACAACTGAGGTAAGTAGGTCATTATAATCTAAACTGCTATCGGTCCCAAAAAAGACTTACAAGCACAACGCTCAGATGGAGATTTGAAATTTTTTTAAAAATGTTCTTATACGAATTTCTAGGTTAACATAACTATTTTCAGCACACAGTTTATTTTGTATCCCGATATATGGACATTCTTAGCTTCGAATTGCACAATTCTCCCACATTCGATATAATAAAAGCCGCCATTTGCATCGCATCATCCGAAGGCTGTGCTATTTTTAATATGCGCTGCAACGTGGGACACAGGTCGGCAGAGATAACACAGGTGATGGGAGCACAAGACAGGATGCAGCGGCAGGACGTTATGAGATCAGTTGGACCACATATAGTCAATCTAGGAAATCGCATAGAAAGCCGGGCATCAAGTGGCCCCAGAACCCAAAGGGGGATGTAAACGAGGATCGAGCAACAGACAGTGGTCAATTCGACTCGTAAAAACAAATTACAAGAACCACTAAAGCGTCAGGAGAAAGATAGCGAGACACCGGTCAGAACTGGCGAAGCATCTTCTGCCTTCGGGAAGACAAATCTCCCGGTGAAGGGTAATATCCAAGACCCAGGTTACGGACCGTGAGGGAGATAACTATCTCAGGAAAGACAAAGCAAGTTGGGGCAAGTCAATACCATACAGTTTCCGACGGCCACCCTGCCAATAAACTGAGTCTTAGATGGATTTAGGAGAAGCCGATTTGAGGCCATCAAAGAGAAAGCCCCATACAGGCAGGCACATCTGGCGGACGGTACCATTCAGTCAATCAGTCAGTCGGTCGGTCAGTCGGCCAGCCAGCCAGCCAGTCACCCAGCCATTCAAATCAATCAATTTCCGTTTATTCACAGATCATGCTGACAAAAACGCAGCTTGTTACATTAGTGACGCCGTCCGTATATGATGGGAATGAATGGAAATGGAAGGTTGAACATCATATGCAAAGAGTTGGTGCAGGAGCCCCTGAAACGGCAGTATACAGAGCAAAGATCAGCCGTCATCCGAAAGAGCCAAGAGAATAATCTGGCCAATAGAAGTCAGAGTGCGGTATATGGCAGTTATCATATCAAGTCTTTTGATTGATTGATTGATTAATTGATTGGTTGATTGCTTGGTTGAGACAGAAGCAGAATGGTCTCCAAGGATGAATTCCTAGGGAGACCAGACTAATTGCTGTGGAGGAATCACCTCCCTCACATCCAAATACACAATCAACTTAGAAGTGAACTAACTAGTAACAATGCAACCTGAATTTTCAGACAGAAAAGCTACATTGGCGATGTATATACCTTCGTTTATTAGACAAACTGAGACACGACTGCAGTTAGTTAAAGAAGGTGGGTGGATAGTTGGTGTGATAGTTCATATCCAGACCATTTCGAATAGGAGCTGCAGCATGGTCTGCATACCATATTCATTAGGCTGCAGTCCATATGTATAGGCCGTAGACCCAGAGTAAAAGAGCCTATATGCTCCTATGTATACAAACACATGCTGAACCAATAATATCATATGCATGTTAACATATGAAAGATACACACAGAGAGACAGAGAGAGAGAGAGACAGGGAGATATGCAGAGTGAGATAGAGGGAACAATGAGACCTATAATACAGCTGCAAAGAGTCTCCTGAACATCTGCCCATGCCAACAGGAGCACAGCGAAAGCCACTTAGACACACAGAGAGACAAACAGAGAAATCCTTGCGTGTAAAGTCGCACATGTTGTGTACGAACCAGAAAAAGGTCTACATCAGCATACAACGACAACACTGAGTCCAGGCGTTGGCAATTGACGGGTCATAGATAGTAACTCAGTAATTATGTGGTTACTGATGAAGTATTTCCAAGAATTTCATAATTCAGAACGGGCTAAGCAGGCTTTAGTCAGTCCAATCTCCCTGCCCTGGTTCTGTGACCAGCAGTGGCTCAACAGAGGGGGGGGCGGGTAAATAGGGGCCCCTATTTACATCCCTGGACGAAAATTTGCAGGCCATCCACTGAGAAAGTGGCCCCAAATTTTAGACCACTTTCAGTGTTGAAAAACGCAGGCATTTAACGGGCCCCTCAGTCAGGTTCCCCGGCCCTCCCGTGTTGGAGAAGTATAGAGCCAGCACTGTGTGTGACCTACACACTTATTAATAAAATAAAGAGGAGAGTGAGCTAGTGGCAAACTGTTCCTGCCTGTCACCTCTCTGCATTTATGGTTCAAATCCTTTCGTATTACAAATGTTTAATAAAATCTTATAGCAACATAGGCTGTTGATGTCTTTTTGGTTTTTGAAGTCTTCAGTTAATTTCATAGAGCGAGTTCAAATCCTGTGGCATCTTGATGTGAATTTAAAGCTCGTTTTCAAGTCATGCAAACTGCAAGGAAACGATAACTCATGCCAGAACACAGACACACAGACAGACAAACAGACAGATACACAGACAAACACACAGACAAACAAACAAGAAGAGAAACACATGGACATGCGATATAGATGCATAACGTAATGTGAGACTCCTGTAATAACTTGTCATCATTCGTTTATACTGTACACAAGTAATCATACTGTGGTTTTGTCAGTTTGAAATTAAATAGAAATGATTAAAATTATTATTACACAAATCGTAACATACACAGACACGTGCATGATACATATATAAATAGACGGATGAGGTAGTTTGAACGCTAACCGGATCTGTTCCAGGATAGTCTTTTGAGAATGAAGACAGAGAAGCAAGAGACTTCCCTGAGATTCTAACTTTGTTGATTCAAGTAATTTTGGACTAATTCTAAAAAGATCAGAACATCGTTGACAGAATGACGACAATTCTTGGATAAAAACACAATCTTCACAGGCTTCATTTCTATGATCCAAACTAATTGGACATCATAATCTGGGTCCAATTTATCAACAGAGAAGCAGAGGGGGTCGGTAGATGAGAATTTATGGGAATTTGAAGAATTCCACACTATATCAACACCCATGTAGCTGAAGTTAGTGGTCAAACCCCTCTGACCACCCCCTCCCGGCAAATCGGACACTGGTCATTTCCTATAATGATTGTAATTCCTAATGCTTGATTTCTCTTTACTCTAACTATTCCAAGAGTGTCTGTTGTGTAATAGCTAATTATGACTATTTTGTGATACATTCTCTGATTGCTCATATTATGATATTCCCAGAGCGTATTTGATTGCTCATATTATGATATTCCCACAGCGTATTTGCGTATATTCATAAGGACGCAATTACTACTTATTACACTTTGACAGCGCTTCCCAGTCTTTTTAGTTCCCTATGGAACCATTTGGACGTAAACATATACAGGGAACGCGGACCTAAATGAGACATTTTTTAATATGCATTGTACCTACAGGGCAGACCCAATAATCAAAGGTTTAATCAATTACACAGTTATGACTAACTGAATTCCACAAAATCATATTCGAAACATATGTTCATACACAAAATAAAAATTAAACTAAGTTCGCTGCAATATGAGAATATTCAATCATTCATTCGAAACATTTATATAGTGCCCTTGAAGAACCTGATGATGCAGCACAAATAAAGAAAAAAGACTTGAGCAACTTGTAAAACCCTGCTAGATGGGCCACATGTAAAGAACCAGGGTCAGAAGTGAGATCACTCTAGGTGGAGGGGCTGACAACCAAAAAAGCACAGCACAATCTAAAAACCAAGTGAGACTGTGGAACTAGAAGCCCCCCCCCCACCGTGGCACAGAATGAAGCATCTGAGGACACTAGGCAACAAAGATGGCACATGCCAAATGGAGCAAATGCGATAGGCTTTACACCACCACCCCCTCCTCAGGAACACAATTTGGTCAACACCAAGCTGAAATATCTAGCATATATGGCCAATTTGAACTGAGAAAGTGTTTTAATAATTCAAATTGGCGCTACATAAATTCTGTCATTATAATACACTTCGACACACCAAAATACCACTCTTGCTTGTTCTTGATCGTAACATCGAAAGAAACCGATATATTACGTTACAGTTCTAACTGATGTTGCAATATGGTCTATAGGCACTACACTGCGACTATGAATCCACCCACGCTGTACTATGAAACTAGTTTTTAAAGCTGACATTTTCTGTGATGAACAAGCGAGGTTCCTGACAGCAACCGAAAACCATTTCGGAGTTTAATAAAAAAAACAATATTCCATTCGTATTTCACAATTTATCTTATCCAATGGCCGCCTACACTACAGCCGACAATCCGTATCTATCGAAAACTGTACTTTGATTTAAAAGGCCGGATTTCAGTTAGTGCGCTATATAACTGCACCTTAGAACGTAATCGTAATCTGGACTTGAAGATCGTACTTAGATCGAATCGATTTAAAGACGTCAATCCGTTACTGGTAACGTAAATGGAAGAAACGCTGCGTACGATAATGCGATATATATCACTCGATGGCCTATATGAGGGACGGCACGTTTCGGCGAGTAAGCTTAGTCAGCTTAATTTTAAATAGGACAGACAGACCCTAAACGGGTAGATAAATTCACGCCTTCTTGCCTCTGAAAGAATACGAGCTCGTTGTTTCTACCCTCAGCTTTTGACTAGCACCGGTTTCGAAATCGTAACTGCAAAACAAGCCGAACTCACCTCACGTTCAATGCTCTCTGAAATCAGCTGTACACACTGCCTACGTATCTATCCGCATTGGACGGGTCGATCGCTCCCTCTAGGGGATGTAGAGTTGTAGGCGCCGCCAAAAGAATCGACCTAGCGTACCTTATCCCAACGTCCTCTTCTAAACTATTGCATCTTAGAGAGAATTACTTCAGAACTACGCATTGTTACTTCAGCAATTTTGGAGAATATTAGTTGCAATTCAGTTAGAGCTGACCTATAACCCCTACTGTTGTTAGTAGAGTAAATTCGTCCGCTGGCTGACATAATTTGCCGCAATGGACCCTTCCGCGCGCATGTAGATCAGGCTGTCGTTAAATCGATTACAATTTCTTAGATTTCGAGAATAACTAGAAATTATCAACATCTTTAAACCTCATTGCAAATTTAATTTACAATACTGCACAGTGTGTTGACAGATTGTTGCAAAAATGCAGTCAAGTATCATCCACATGCAATCCTGAACTCCCCTGGACTGGTTCATAATTGTTGGCAGCCTTCCAAAATATACGCCGCGTTACGCCATAAATTAATAATAGCGGTCGGAGGTCACTGCCTTCGCTTTAACATCTAGGGTTGCCCTCTCGTCTAGCATTACGTCCTCTACTGTGGTCTGTTATAGTAGTAGGCTTATAGTACGGTGTTTGTACGCGGCGTCTCAGGATCCGGGCTAGTCCTAGGGGCGGGCCCGAAGCTTTAACCCATAGCCGTCGGCTGCTTCTGGGGGCAGCTATGACACGGGAAAGGTAGTAGTGGAGGTGGTGGTGCCACTTCGGTGAAGTGTTTATGGAACATGGTAGAATTCTACCATGCGTTAATCACACTTTGGAATGTGTGCGTTTTGTTTTGTGGGAGAGCTGGAGTACTTTGCTCTCTTTTCAAATTGTTTCTATCCGGTGTTTGTTTCCAGAGCTGGCATCGTGCCAAAAAAATGCCCTACACTTATACCTGCACTCATAAATTCTTGTCAGCCTCATCCCCAGGGTTTCAACGAAACCTCCTTCATTTGGGTCATAACACTCTATTTAAACGCAGGCATTCGTCAAACGAGCACCTTCGCCGTTCGCAACACTCGAAAATTTTCCATAAAAAAGTCAAGCAGGTGATTTATTATGAAATTTATTAAATTATGCGTGGGTCCTAATTATTTATGCGATATATTCGGGCGTATGTAGGGTTGCGCGCCATCTTGCGAAACCTGTAGACATGAACCGACTCAACGACTCGTCAGGTGTCGGCACTTAACACCTAAGAATAGGTATATCTATGGGCTTAACACAGTTCAGGCGAATGGGTGCCGCCATCTGGGGAATACAAACATAGCCGTTGGAATGCGATGTAATCAAGCATTTATATAAAGCCCCTTAATATCTACTCAACAAGCGAACACACATGCTTCAGAACAGATAATAATAAGAGTTAGTTAAATGTTGTATCTGATCCATTAGAGTTAACTGTTGTCTAATCAATTAGCTACTCAATCAGTTACGTGGTATATACTAGAACTAGATTAGAATAAGAATTAGCAATAATCTATTTCCAGCTATATGGCTATGATTAGCCGTTCTCTAACTGTTCTCTATTAGGCTACTCGGTTAGCTAAATTGCCAATCGATTAGAATTCGAATGACCTTCACTAAAATATGCTAATCAGTTAGAATTAAACTTAGCTATTAATTGGTATAATCGATTAGAATCTAGTCGATTAGTTGCAAACCTCTGCTGTAATTAGAGTAGTATGACTTAGGCACATAATATTATATAATTTATTCATTATTATATCATACCATATATATTATAATTTTTATGCATTACATATATTTAATATATATATATATATATGTGTGTGTGTGTGTGCGTGCGTGTGTGCGTGTGCGTGTGCGTGCGTGCGTGTGTGTGTGTGTGTGTGTGTGTGTGTGTGTGTGTGTGTGTGTGTAATCCATTAGAGTTAACTGTTGTCTAATCAATTAGCTACTCAATCAGAAACGTGGTTAATACTAGAACTAGATATCTATATATATATACATACATATATATTAAATTATATATATATATATACATATACATATGTGTGTGTGCTTGCGTGTGTGCATGTGCGTGTGTGTGTGTGTGTGTGATTACATTGTAACATGAAGTACTAAGGATGTAAGTTTACATTAGGCCACATAATAACACATTTTTTAATTATAATTAGTTCTGATGAGTTGGTGCCGTGCATACATAGGCAACGATGAGCGAAAGGCTGTGCAACTCGCAACAAGCGACGACAATCGATAGCGAGGCATCATTGACGAACCATGCAGCCATCATCGCCTGGCTCAGCAACCGACGATTGCTGCTGCTATGTCTCTTGGTCTCTGCCGCTGCAGCCGATGAGTCATCGGTAGCACTCCTCCCTCCGTCCCTCTCTCCATCTCATCCGCTGCTATGGGGATACGGAAAACAGCATTGGACGAAGTAAGAATAACCGTATAAGAAGCAGTGTTAAATGAAGTCCATGCATTGGCATATCGATCATCATGCATGTCAGAGATGGACATGCAGGCGCCATATAAATGTTCACATACCTGTGAACGTGGTGTGTGTGTGTACGTACATACATACATACATACATACATACATACATACATACATACATACATACATACATACATACATACATACATACATACATACATACATACATACATACATACATACATACATACATACATACATACATACATACATACATACATACATACATACATACATACATACATACATACATACATACATACATACATACATACATACATACATACATACATACATACATACATACATACATACATACATACATACATACATACATACATACATACATACATACATACATACATACATACATACATACATACATACATACATACATACATACATACATACATACATACATACATACATACATACATACATACATACATACATACATACATACATACATACATACATACATACATACATACATACATACATACATACATACATACATACATACATACATACATACATACATACATACATACATACATACATACATACATACATACATACATACATACATACATACATACATACATACATACATACATACATACATACATACATACATACATACATACATACATACATACATACATACATACATACATACATACATACATACATACATACATACATACATACATACATACATACATACATACATACATACATACATACATACATACATACATACATACATACATACATACATACATACATACATACATACATACATACATACATACATACATACATACATACATACATACATACATACATACATACATACATACATACATACATACATACATACATACATACATACATACATACATACATACATACATACATACATACATACATACATACATACATACATACATACATACATACATACATACATACATACATACATACATACATACATACATACATACATACATACATACATACATACATACATACATACATACATACATACATACATACATACATACATACATACATACATACATACATACATACATACATACATACATACATACATACATACATACATACATACATACATACATACATACATACATACATACATACATACATACATACATACATACATACATACATACATACATACATACATACATACATACATACATACATACATACATACATACATACATACATACATACATACATACATACATACATACATACATACATACATACATACATACATACATACATACATACATACATACATACATACATACATACATACATACATACATACATACATACATACATACATACATACATACATACATACATACATACATACATACATACATACATACACACGTGCATTCACGCATACTGACTGACTGATATAAACGATTACCGATTGATCAACTATACGAGTACATAAATCAATAGGTCGATAACGGTGACGCAGCTACCGCACAGCCAGCCCCGAACGCACTCTACTCGGTACGATCGGATCGTATCCGACGTCGCGTCCTCCAGCCTTCCTGAATGGAATACGTCACCGGTCAGAGTCATCCACTCCCTCATCAATACACGGCTCCAGCCCAGACTCAACGTGCAAGGCCAAACACCGAGCTGTCCGTCCGTCCGTCCGTCCGCCATGTTGGTCTGGAGAACTAGACGGTGGTCATTATCATAGAACACCCGCGGTCATACAGACACGAATGCAATCGCAATAGGCCTGCTATAAGGACAATAGGGTGTACTTTGGGGCATCACAAGATGGGCCTCCGGGGTTGCAGGGACTGGGGTGACCGCCAATGCGAGGCACGGTTCCAACGGCTGCTGATGCGGAGGTGAAACGTAGAAGATTCGAGTATAAGTCGAAGAAATTATTATAATCCGTTTCGACGGTCGAGACGCCATTTAGAGCGAAGCATAGGGTGAGACGACAGCGAATGGGCAGCAACAGCAGGAGCAACGAAAAGTGCAACACGAACAACACTAGGGAGCAACGACTGGAACAGCACCAACAACTGCCGCAGCAATGGTACTATTTTCTCGATGTTTAAATTTTCGCCAATTTTCAACTATGCGAACTACAAAGTTTTTCAAAAGACTCTAAAATGAGGAGAAAAGATGAAGAAAAACAATTGATAAAATGAAGACAGATTAAAATTCGACGAAGATATATATAATACTAATTAGTGGGGAATTTTAGGGATTTAAATAAAACATTCCGAGATATTGAACATTATATAATACATTTCAGATTATTTCTATCAATACGCACAATTTAATAGCAGTAGAATCGGTGACGCCTTTGAGCGTTTAGCAACAGGCGATCATTTCTTCGAGTAGCATTAGATAAGCTGCAGCCATGGGAACGGTGCTGTCTCTGTCACCGCGCGAGTCCCTCTACGAGACGAACGGATTCAAGGGCTTCAAATACGAGCTACTTAACAACGCCAAGAACTGCCGCCTGTCTGGAATCCAGGACGCCTTCTACAACTGCAATCGGAACGGACCTACAGGGACTGGCGACAGGGATCGTCATCACACGACCAGGATGGGTCAGACCAGCGTCTCCTCGTCCGACCTTATCGACACTCCCAGCTGGACGAGGATCGGGGGGGAGACGGGGAAGAGACGAGACCGGACGGGAGGACTAGGAGGTGGAGGGCTCCAGGCGCGACTGAGTGGAAGGCTACCTGCCTGGATGCGTCTGGACTCGCAGCAGCATCTCAACGACGTCGAGAACAACAATGCCCTCGGATGCAAGAAGAACCAGCATCACCTCCACCAGCAGCAGCAGCAGCAGGACCACCACCTGCACCACGGAAGCAGGATGATCCCTCCGACGACGACGTCCTCTTCCACCCTCTCGACCGGGGCATCGTTCCCCCAGAAGTCCGTCTCCTGCTATAACCTCAAGGTGGCTCCATCTGGTCACTGCCGAGGAGGAGGCGGCGGAGGGGCCATCCAACCGCACCATCCGCTGCAGCCCACCCAACAGGCGACGCTGAGAAACAAGACTTCGATGGCGCTCCAGAATCTTGTCAACAACAACAACAATCAGCAGAACTGCGGCGGCGCGCGCAAGACTTCCGGAACGGGGTCGGCACGAACGGTCAGCCCCCGCCCCTGGTCTCACGTTCCCACCACCGCAAAACCGACCACCACCACGACAACGACCGACACGAAGAAGACCGTGGTCCAGGCCTCGACTACGGAACTACTTTCCTGTCTGGGCGAGTTCCTCCGCCAGCGATGCGCTCACCTGCCGCAGTTCAGCGCCTCGGACGCCATCGTGTGGCTGCGCACCGTCGATCGATCTCTGCTCCTCCAGGGCTGGCAGGACATCGTCTTCATCAACCCAGCCAACATCGTCTTCATCTATCTGCTCGTCAGTCATGAGGTCGACTCGACCGGGCCGGGCGCCCTACCGACCGAGCGCAGCGTCCAGGCACTCGTCCTCTCCTGCCTCTACCTGTCCTACTCGTATATGGGCAACGAGATCAGCTACCCTCTGAAGCCGTTCCTCGTCGAACCCGATCGGGAGCTGTTCTGGAAGAGATGCCTGCGCATCGTCGATTCGCTCAGCCACGACATGCTGCGCCTCAACAGCGATCCGTCGTACTTCGCGCAGGTCTTCGCAGAACTCAAGTCCTACGCTCCACTTCCGGGCCCAATCGGAGGGGCAGGAAGTGACGTCACTACTGCCACTACCAAATGCTGACGCTGCCATAGGAAAGGAAGTTATGCTATCCTGAGTAAGAGAATTTCTATGTACTGCTATCCTGGGAAAAAGAACTGTCTTGTGCGGTGCGCTGCTGTACTGAGAAACATTGTTTACGTCGGATGTTCCTGGGAAAATCAGTCATCTGTGATGTACATTTCTAGGAAAAGAAGAGCGTGATACAGGACGCGCCTGGGAAAAAGAACCGATTTCCTGTGCATTCCAGGAAGTAAATGAACATGTTGTTGGACCAATTTCTTAATTTATACTCATTATTTGATTCCCAGGCAGAGACTTACTCTGCTATTCCGTCAAGAACTCGATATTTTTTGCTCTAAGTCAGCGAAATATTCGACCATCTGATTCCTTTTTTCCACAGTTATTGTGCTCGAACGACAATAGCGCTTGACAATCCATCGCTGACTTTTAAAGCGCTGCCCATCGTTACATGCGCAACATAGGCCTAAGTGTTGACTTTATCAAAGCCTACAATAAGTGACGTCTCATAGCATGTCATAGTCCATGTTTCATATCATTCCATGACCATGAGCGTCGTTTCTAGCTTCCATGGCAACAGTTGCTAGGCTCGAAGGGTCGTCAAAACATGGTTCTGGGCAATGATTGTCATGGCAACGCATTGTGACGATTATTTTTACGTTGTTTTAGACGAGTCACGATTGTGTCAACAATTACCAACGAAACTCTTTAGAGATCGCGGCCCAGCTGGTTGGCTGGTCGATTTAATATACGATAAATTAAGTTTTAATATAGGCCTATCACAGCCAACAGGTTCATCGGAAGTTCAAAATGTACGCCGCATTAACGCAAATTCGTAGGCCTACTTATAGGCCCATCACCTGCTAGCGATTAAGTTGCACTATTTTAACATTTTAACTTGCATTGATTTACGTTTGTCAATTTTTTGGTGACATTTTACGAATGCTGGAGTCCATGCCTGCATGGCAACAGAAATTAAAATTCTAACTTGCACTTTCTCATCCTTTTTATCAAAATCTGCTTCTTCTCGCGGGGATTTGCACGCTGGCAACCTGCAACCTGAACGGTTCGCCATACATTAGAGGAGCTTTAAACAAAATTATGCTTAGGCCTATATACATATACAATAAATGTACATTACAGTTTATACCTTAAAGATACGCAAACATTGACGTTTTACTTTAAACAGAATAACGTGATATCAATAGCGTGTTTAGTCTTTGCTCTAGGTATCTTACAACTAGGTCTAGTGCATTCCGTCCTAGATAGCCTGCATCTCGCTATAGGCCTCTGTTGGTGTTTAGGTTTAAGCCTATGGGCCTATATTATACTATATAGGACTATAGGCCTATATTATAAGATATCGCTTTTAATTGTTGGTACCTCACCGAAATGCGTTAAATGTTGCATATCACTTGAAATAAAACGAATAAATTTGCGTACCTGAACGCGTGAAGTTATTCATGATCCCAGCATCTGTTAATGAGTTCGAGTATAGCTTAGGCCTAAAGGGTAATAGACCGAAGCCTAGATACCGTCTGTGGAAACGCAAATTCTTGTCAACCAAAATCAAGGTCACAAAAAAGTTTACCAAAAAAGGTTTACCAAACTGCAATCTAACTAAACAAGTAAAACAATAGACCTACAACTTAAAAAGCTTTTAGCGCACTTCACCAAAATTGGTCTAACCTGAGAGCACGATTCGCCACACGTCTACAATGTTAGGCGGCTTAGGCCCTAATATCAAACTATCAATTAACATTAGTTACATTAGGCTATATGCTTAAGATTGCGCAGCTTAGTAGCCTATAGGCCTACTAAAATAATAAAATTATTGACCGAATAAAATTGCTATTGAAAGAATTAAACAGGCTTATATAAATATATTCATACTTGGTCTATATAGCCCACACGAGATAGAAACATTCATACTTGGCCTACACACACGTACGAGATAGAAAAGGCGACAAGCATACGATGTCTATGGCGACAAGCTTCTTAGGCTTCTCCTGAGCTCCCAAAGGTCGTATTAATTTCATGAAATTGCAAAGTCTAAGACTTATAAATGATATTGCGCGAAGTTTAATTGATTTACAATAGTAAATCCCCGCTTTTTCCATCTCAGACGCATTTGGCGGCAAGTAGGCCAAAAGAAATTTTAAGGAAAAGTCTAAGCGTCAAGTGTTCTACTCATACTAGTACATGCGGGCCTTGGCCATCTAGAATTGAAGTTTGCAACTCATTCCTCTGGCTCTGGGGTCTCCGTTTTGGCGCTTACACCTATATCCAGCCTCTTCAAAATTAGCCTTACGACTTTTTTGTTCAAGAATTATTATGACTAGACTTTCCTGTTTGCGAGCTTTTGTATCATATTAATGTTTTCAGCTCTTTATAAATGACAGTTTAATTATTAATAATGATAGTTAGAATTCGATCATCGACAGCGATGATCATCCAGATACTATCCAGATCTACTTACTTCCTAATAATAAATTTTATCAGCGATATGGCTCGATTTTTTGAGCGATAATGAGGTACGCTAGTATTTACATTTAACGGTTTCGTCGTAATTTGAAAATATTTTACGGTTTGCTCAGCAGTCCATAAATCGCGAGTTATTCGGTGATTTTATATGACTTGTGAATTTATGCAAACTATCTAGAAAAATAGCAGTAATTGAAGGCTTGCACTCCCTACCGTTTCGGTCCATCTTGTTTGAGGCTGGCGAACATAGTCTGTGCTGCAGAAAGGCGGTTGTGAACGTATATATATATATATATATTTGGAAATCGGTCTGGGTTAGTGTACTTACAGATATTATTGCGTTTCCTAATAATTATTTACCAAATGAGTAGTACATCGTGAGTCTGTAGTTAAGTAAACACTATTTAAAATGCGTGGTGCTTCCGCAGCTGTATGTTCGGCCATGCAAGGCATGGAGAAATGACTATTGCGGCCGGAAGTTTTTCGTATTTATCCAAAACCGACTTTCACGATGCTAAAGCTCACCTTAAACGACCATCCGGACCCAAATTAAAATAATTTAGGTCTTTTAACAGTGTGCATGCGCCGATGGTTGCGCATGCGTCCAGTGGTTAAAGTTCTGGTCCAGGGGTGCCGGATCTCCACTTATTTAAAATGTAAGCCTAAGTCAGACTAAGTGACGAATTTATAACAGATATAATCGCTATTTGCTATTCTGGTAATCATACAACGTGTGAAACAAGGCGCATATGGTGGAGTTTTGAAAGAAGCCATTCATTTGGAAGGTGGGTCTTATCAGTTGGGTGGGGACCTCAAATCCGAGGTTCTGGATTCCAGATCCAGCTAGATCCGGCTGAATTTAACCACTGCATGCTTCATGGTCTTCACCCGCGGAGTCTTGTATGGTGTCGACTGGACTACAGAACGTCTGTAAAAAATAGAGCCTGCAATAAAGATAAATACGTGAAAAGACTGGACGGTTAAGCCCTTTAGCATTTATGGTAACTTAAGGACAACACGCAAGTATAAAGTTGGTACTTAGAGACTTCCACGAAACAATTGCCCTATTAATCGAAATATGAAAAAATAAACAAAAGCCAGACATTTGCATGTTTTGATTTTATGTTTAGGTGGATTTATCTTTATTAAATCTCGAAATGGCTAAACAGACCAACGATCAGCAGAAAGACGATGCAAGTTGCAACAACGATGAAGATAAGTATTTCTGCGATGTGTGCAACGTCACATTCGAAGTGCCCAAGGTAAATACTACTTGGCGGTCAACACGTAGGAAATTGCGCTATATAAATACTGGATTAAAGTGCTTTTGATAAAATGGTATGCAATATTTTACTAGTGGGAGAAGTCGTTGTTGGAAATGCAGGATAGCTTGACAGCTGTTTTAATTTTTTATTAGCAACAATAATAAGTAATTATAAGATGTAGGTGGAGAATATTTATGTTGCTGCTTTATCACTGGTCAAGATATCAGTTTTAGAATTCTTAGTTGACTGGTTATAGCGCTCGGCCTGTGATGCCGAGCGCACATGTTCAAACCTTCAATGAGGTGGTTACAGTGTTGAGAGCTTAAGCACGACTCTCGCGATTACTTTACACTTTAAGGTTCTTGCGTTGCACATGGTATGCATGCAGTAGTAGTGGCTGACATAGTTTTAGTTTGGCGACACTGTGCGATGACACAGATCGTTAGTGTCGCCCTCCTTCTTTATCCAGGCTTGGATCTGATGCTGTCAGATTATGACCCATCTAATAATTTTATAATTTATGAGATTAGCGTAAGAGACTCTCTTCGTTATTTTTTAGCATTTATTTATTGACGTTGTAGGCATATTTTGCCCACGTCTACTCTGTTTCGCATCTTCAGCGGGCGAATGCTGCTGAAAGTCAGGCGTCGAAAGTGCGCTCGTCAACATCTGCTCCTCCTGTGAACATTCCAGTGTCAATTGATTCAACGGAGGCAGAGCTAAAGGTGGGACAGGGAACAAGGATGGGAACTGACGGAGAGAAGGCCGCCATTTCGGAGAACGAAAGTCGAGCAGCCGATAACTTACAAGCAGGTACTCAGGAAGCAACGTGTAAGACAGCAACTCCATTGCCGTCGAGCATGTTCGGAAGTAAACCTGCCGATTCGGGTGGAGTGCAAAGGGGAAGCATACCGCCACAAGTGGTTTCCGGTGGTACGACAGTTGTTCCACCAACTGTCGCTGATAATGTGGTGTTGCCAAGCGATGTTACCATGACGACTTCTATGCCTGGCGGTCATGGATCGTCGAAAGTGTCAACGAGTATGACAGATGGAATGGCAGTTTCGTCTTCAACTGCCAGTGAATTGCAGCCAAATAATTCTTTGGTCAGTACGCCCCAAAGACCACCAGGCGATGTCGTTGCAATGCCACCCAAAGCCGGTGTTTCAAAAATTGGGCCTTTGCTTAGCACACCAAGGATTCCCTCGCTGATGGGCATGAGTAGGCCTCCTCTACCGAGGCCTCCGGGAAGCGGGTTTAATCCTCGTTCCACAATCCCGCCGGCTGCAAGCGCGTTGAGCACACGGCCGCAGCTCAACCCCTCCGTGGGACCCAACCAGAAAATTCCTCTACTCAGATCGCCATCGCCCGCCTTTTCCGACACAACATTTCCCACCCCATATCCAGGTGCGACCTATACGCCAAGACCCTCTCCGGTTTCCCACCATGCTGGCCCGTTGCTTCCGACGCCAGCATCCCAGACTCGAGGGCCGCTGCTCAGCTCTCCCCCCGTTCGACCCCTGATGATGTCTGGCACTCCCGTGAACAGATCAGGTTTTTCCAGGTCGTGGGATCCAACGGATTCGTTCTCAGGTGGAGATGACTCTCAACTGCCTGGGGTCAAGGTGAAGGAGTACCACCACGGTAGACCAGCGGAACATAAGGTCCTTCCATTGTATAACACAGAGGACAGGATAGTATCGCATGAGGTTAGTTAACCCAGACTGCTTCAGCCAAGAGTCTTCTTAATCAGCGTTTCCCAAACTGTGTTCTGCGGAGTTAGAGTTCCGTGAGGTGAAGACGGGTTCCATGGAAAACTTTCTGTGTGATCACATTTTCTATTATATCAATCACTTTATAAATATTCGAGTTTGCGGACTGAACTCATGTGTCATTGTCATCGATGTTTGTAAGCTAATCTAGGCCTAAACATATGATTGTCTGCATTCTCAAGCGTTTGTACCTACAGCAAAATGTGTTTAGTTTTGGGTGCGGTCAGCCAAAAAAATTTGAGATCAAAAGGGTTCCACGGCCAAAAAAGATTGAGAAACGCCGTTTTAGATCACACTCCAGATTGCACTTCTTATTTGCCATTGTTGGTTCTTGCTATGGTTTTAGTCATGGGCATTGTACAGTATGATTGAAATAGCATTTGAATTTAGACTGGCCATATGGTCTTTTGGTTTATCATCATAACATTAGGGTCATGATGACACTCTGTTTTTGCAGATGTTGCTGCTACTATCTTTATTGTTTTTTATTATTGTTGGTTTTTTTCTCACCAACGGGTTGTTCTAACCCCTCAGAAGGCAAAATATTGTCTTGAGACCATTAACAGCATCTGTGACGGCTCTGGTTCATCCAATTATTATTATTATTATTATTGTTATATTTCTTTATTTTTGATCCCTTGTGTTTTTCTAAAAACTGGGCTCGTTGTTATTATTGCTATTATTATTTTGTTATGCCCCAAGGTAAACAGGATCTCTCGGGGACTTCGAAATTGCTTACTGTTGATTATTGTTATCATTATTGTTATTATTATTGTTATTATTAATGACAAGTTATAATAGACAGTGTTATCATTGTTAATACCATACAATACAACTTGTATTTTGACATTGCCCTTCTTACAAAGTTCAGAGGTGCTCTCAGAGGGCACAGATACAATTATATTGCAAAGCGACTATCGTAAAGGTACTAAACAAACATGAAATTCTGTAACAATTGCAGTTCACTGATGCACAGCGTAGCATGAAGCCATCACAGAAGGCGTCGATGGGGTCCCACGTGGAGCCGTTGGTCGACGGGTCCTGGGTCCTTGCAGCGAGACCATTCGACGACAGAGGAAGGACCTATCACTGTCAGGTAGAATTGGATTAGATCCAATTACCTTTTAGAATCTATCTGTCGGTTTAATGTCTTGGATTAGTGTAGTCAGAAACTGTTTGACAGTGTCATGTTTGAGAGTGGGGGATGTGGATCTGTTGGATTACCTGGGATGAGCGGTGAATGGGAAATGGGGCAAAGTGTGCTGTGAGGATGATCGGGTAGGTGGGTTGACCAGATGGTGAAGAGTTCCTTGACGTACTTTGGATGGGAACATTTGGTGAGTTGTGGTTTCTAGGATTTTCAGCTAGTTGAGCAGCTTAAGAACGGGGTGATATGGTGATGTTTGGGCGTCGTGGCGATAGGGTTGGTGAAGGAATTTTGAATAAGTCACCGTGCCCTACAAATACTGCAGATTTCTCAAGAGATAATCAGAATTGAAACGAAATTCTTTTTTATTTTGTTGAAATTCTTCTGTTTCTCTTCTCAGATCTGTAGTCTGAAGTTTGACGAGTTATTGTTTCACGAACTGCACTTGGCTGGCCTAAGACATCGCAGGGTAAATATTTGTTATAATTTAAGATTTCTTCACTTAGTACATCTCAGTATGTTTTCATTTGATTCAGGTCTACTGTTCTGTATGTGTTTGACCTAATTTTAAGAATTGACCTAATTCATTGACGGATTAATTGAGTGATTGACTGAATGATGGATAGGTGATTATATGGCTGGATAGGTCGACCGATTTAAAGATTTTTGCAATTGGACTGAATGGGAAGACTGTCACGAAGTAAGTAACTTCATGGTTTTATTGTCTGTACCGGGCTATGCTTTACCACAGACTATCCTTTGGACAACCCCTCTGATTTGATGCAGCGCTCGTGAATAAGCTGGTGCCCTGTGCTTGGCTTTCAAGTGGGGCTTTAGTAGAAATTTGGAGATTACGATTAATAGCATTTGGTTGATCAAGGAATATTCTTATCTTATTCGACAAATACTTTGGTATTTCTATGTTGAATGATTTAAATTCATACCCCCAAGTCCACAGGACTGTGTTATTCCACAGGCAGACAATTCGAGTGTAATAATCCTCATTTTAATGAAAATGCTGTACTTTTAATATACAAGTCTATTGCTATTTTAAAGAGGTTTTTCTACATGTTTGACATTGAACACAGACAGGTACGAAAGATTGCAATATGATGGCAACTTTCCTTGCGTTGAGCTACCAGTAAATATCAACATTAAATGCTGAAAATGTACACAATGAATCTACTCCACAGCTGTAACAATTTCAGTGGGTGTCACCAAGAAAATTCTGAACTTTAATTTTTTTCATTGGTTTGGTTGTCACCCTATGGACCATGTTATTACACTGACAGACAATTGAGCGTAACAAGTGTTATAATCGTTTTTAATTAGAATGTTTTAGTTTTAAATGTATTGTTCACCAGAGTGTGGATATGCAGTTGGTTAAATAAGAATATACTTACTTTACTTACTTATTAATCGATACATTGGTGATATTTTCTTTTTAGACGGCAAAAGGTCTGGTTCCCAGTAAGTTGCATTTTACTCAAATTCTATTCCTAATCTCTGCATACCTGCCATTACCATCAGGCGCCCTTGAAATGGTATGGCCGCGTTTGTGGCGCCTAATAAATCGTCATTATTATTATTATTATTATTATTATTACCTATTCTGTCTGACTTTTTGTACCTGATTTAACCTATTCTAACTGTACATGTGATTAGTTAATATTATTATTATTATTGTTGTTATTATTGCTAGCCGTTATCTTTGCGCAAGGCTGGTGATCATCACTGTGATTCCTACTTGTTCATTTTCTTTATATGTTGCAATTTCAAAACAAGAGGTCATAGGTCTGGCTCTATTCTATTCTATTATGGATTTATAAAGCGCCTCTCACGGTACAACCTAATCAGAGGCTCTGTTAACTGATTGGCTAAATGCCTGTTTGTTTTATGCCCCTTTTGTCCAATACCTGTAATCTGAGTGTCACCTGTGTTGCAGAGGCAGGTGGTTCTGGTCCATTTCAGAAGCCCGTTGAGGAGATGGATGTTTTTGAGGGGTCATCTCACGATCCCGTCTTTGGTAAGCTGATGAAGTGATAGCGTGATCATGATGGAAATGGTGTTCGTAATGATGTTGGTGGTCACGATCGTGGTGATGGCGAAGACGACTGTGATGGTGATTGTGATTATGATTTATATTATTATGGTAAAAGTGAAGATGATTTTATGATAATGATTAATTTTAAATATTAAAATCGAATGTTAAGGTTAGATATAAGCATGTAATATATCTGCTAATTGAGCAGAACACATTTCCTGGTGGTGATGATGTAAATGATTATGGTATAGGTAAAGATGATAATGATAGAGACGTTGGTTGTGATTGTCATGACGATGCTGATGGTTGTCATAGTGATGGAGAAGATGATTTCTATGATGCCGATCGTTTTGAGATTGACATTGGTGGCGATTCTGTTGATGGTATCTGATGGTTCAATGATGCATAGAAAGCAGAAACTGTTGCTCTGCAGAGCTTGCGTTTTGTTTCAGTAACCGGGTTGTTGGATCCGAATCAGACACCATCTTCCGCCAAAGTGTCAGCCTCCACATCTTCCGTTTGCTACTCGGAGCTCGAGCAGAATCTTCGCGGCCATCCAGATCCAATCTTAGGTACACTTTATCTCGCTTAGATCCTTGATATCTGATCTGATGTGAGGAGTAACTCATTATCTATTCGTTATCAGCACTAATTGGTCATTTTTATCTCTAATCTTGTGATTATCAAGCCTGTTTTGGTCATTATCGCTTTATCTGGTAAGTTTTTAGCTCTAATCCAGTCATTATTAAATCTATTCTGGTCATTATCAGCTATAATCTTGTCATTTTGTAGCTCTAGTCTGTTCATTTTTAGCTCTAATCTAGTCATTATCATATCTATTTTGATCATTGTCTGCTCTAATCTTGTCATTATCTGCTGTGACCTGGTCATCATCATTATCAGCCACAATGAGGTCAGTACAGACCTCAGCTTATGTCTTACACAAAAATGCCTTGATGTTGTAATAGGTGTGGACTATTTGACTGAATATCGTTTCCTCGGTGGTCGCCTCGAGTACTCGTGTCATCTCTGTGACATTGAACTCAAGTCCGTAGCAGAAGTTGCCGACCACGTCACGAGCAATCACCATCGTCTCCATTACCTGGTCCGATTGGCGTTTGTCTCCTATTGCCTCGTTTATTAATTATTAATTAGTTACTTTATTCTGTACTATTGCAATGTTTATGCGAGTTCGATAGATAGCTTTGCCAGTCTAATTTCTGGAAGTTACTTGGAAAAGACAATGCATAATTATGTCATGTTACACTGCATCTGCCGCTCAACTACTAAACAGAATCGTGCCTTTTCAGTGGTTGTCCCCTCGCTCTGGAACACGCTCCTGTTGGCTTTGCGCTTGTCCCCCAGGGTCCAATTCGACTCTTTTTATACTTGCCTTTAAACCTTCACAGCCGTGCTTGGGTCGTGAGCACTCCTGGGTAGTAACCTTCAAGGAGCACAATATAAATCTTTGTAACGAATGATTGAATTACTCTTATGTTACAACTTGCTTACCTACTTAACCGTAGTCCAAATCGGTATTGTTGAAAGTCGATGATTCACTTGAGTGATTTTTGTTTAGCCCGTTGTTATTCTCAGTGTCGTGAAATTATTAACGGTGTCAAATGTAATGTAGACAATGTACATTACTACCTTGTGTGACCGTAAGGTGTTGGAAAAGCTTGCTGAACTCTTATGAAGGGAAGGGTATGTAGGTGGGGTGAGGGAAAGAGGAAATGGAGGATGAGATTGGGCACATCCACTTTGGTATAGTAGAAGTCCATAAGATTGGATTTTAGCATTAACTGTGTCATTGCTGTAATAAAACATCCTTAATTTTTATTATTATTATGAAATAGTCTTTGTGTATTTGTGCTATTTTCATAGTGCTACAATGATGTCGATACGTACAAATCGGTGAGCGAAGCGTCCGACGGCGGAAGCGGCATCAGGGAGGCGGCGGAGAAAATCGAGAAGAAGTCCGGTCGAAAGAGTCGAGTTCGGGTGAAACTCGAGTCAGGTGAGGTTGTCACGCAGTTCTCATTGCATTGGGTAGAAACAGAATTTGTGCTGATTGTTTTGTTTTGCTTGAGCCAGATGTGTGGATTTTGTTTCTTAGTCACATTTCTACACTCCGACTGATTGGAATAGCCTCCCATTGAATCTTCGGCTCTTGCCTATAAGAACTCTCTATCCCAATTTTATTCCACTCTGAAATCTGTCGTATTTGGCTGAGGTTGGACTTTGAGGTGCCTCTGAGCAGGTTTATTGAAGAAGTGCTATGTACTGTTTCTTTGATCGATTGATTGATTTTTTAGTTAGTTACTAGACATTTTATATGATGCCTTTTGATGCCCACATGAGTGTTACCCAAACGATTTTAGTGTTCATTAAAAAAAAATTCTTTTGTAACCATTGCTTGTGCCCCTGGAATGAGTTGCCACTGGTGAGTCCCCACACAACTGTAGAACCCGACCAATTACTATGACGATATAATTTGCATATTTTTTAGATGACCTGATGTCGGACGGTCAGTTTGCCTGGCTCGAACTCAAGGATGAATCGATCCGACCGGTTTCAGGTGAGGATCATTGGATCAAAACTTTTTGCTCTGGTCAAATATGTATGAGCTGTAATTGTTATGTAACAGAAGATCAATTTAATGATGCTAACAATGATGTTTCATTCTTGTCGGAAAAAATGGAATAGCAATATAAGTTATTGTAGCTTTGATAAATAAACAGATGCTTTATGTTCTGCTCCAACAATTCCTTGAAACTATTATTTCTCATCAATACTTTAGCAATTTGCAGCATATGTTATGTAAATCATTAACTAACATTTCTCCAATGAAAATCATAGCATTAATTAGCAAAATAGTAAAATGATACTGATACTTAATTAAATTTCCCTATTTTTATTTCCTTATATTTCCCTCACTGTTGCAGCCCTTCCGGGTCATCGACTGTCAACCAACTATTCCAAGTTGAAACCTCATGAACCGACCGTCACAGTCAACACCGTCGACTCTCTCTTTCAGACTCTGGCTCTTCACTCGTGCCTCGCGGCCAACCGCCCTCCGAGTCTCGCGAGGCCCCTGCGGAGGCTGGATTTCATCACCGCCCTCGTAAGCAATCCTCCTCCTCGCATTTCCACATGTACCGGTCAAAATTTTTTTATTCTACAGCGCATTTTGGGCTTGTTCAGAGTCTTATTCTAGACCTGTCATCCTGGTCCAAACTTGGAACTCGCTGCTGTTTGCACTTTGACACTGCCAGCCCCAAGCCTGGATAAAGGAGGAGGGTGATGCCACGATGCTTGTTATCACAGAGTGTCATTAAACTGCAACTACTACAGCGTCTAAAGTTGAGACTCGTCTGTTGAGATTTCCTTGTCTGCTGTGATTCTGACTTTTGTGACCGTTCGGACTTCTCCCGGAGTATTACGAGTGTTGATGATGGTTTCACTGAGGTTTTTTTCGAGTGATGATGCCTTAACATTATGATAGCAGTGTTATAGAAATTGTTAGATTTGGACGATAAGCAATTAATGTAATGTAATGGAGCATTTATATAGCACCCCTTTAAGATATCTACTCAGAGGCACTCTCTGCGCTGGCCTAAATGATGGTAAGTGTCATATTGTCGAAATAAAATACATATCAGTTAGCAAAACTTTGCACAGTAAGCTGAAAAGAGTCGCCAGTGGTGGGCCCACGCACAAGCGTGAAACCAACGAACGGATTCCTGTCGACAGCTAACACAGATGCAAGGCTGTTCAGAGTCCCTTGGCCATGTCATTTACATAATTCAATCAATCAATGCAATTTTTATAGCGCCTCTTCTAATCAGATTGAATTAGGTTATGAATTTTCTCTCAGATTTCTTTTATCGATGAAGTATCAGCTAACATTGCAAAGAACGGGTGCATGAAAGAGGCGCTATATAAGTATTTTGTTACGTTATAGAGGGGAGTTTTTGACGAGCGTCTGTGTTGCTCTTTTTGGACAGGGTGAGTTCAACATGACGTCAGACAAAGATGCCGAAGTCTGCTTTCAACTGGCCAACTTCCTCACTGTGGCAGTCATCAATTTCCGTCGTCAGATGTTGCCAACTCTTGTTAGTCCAGTCCCATCCAACCCCCCAATCTAATTCAATCTTAGCCAATTTAATCTAATTTAATTCATTCTAATCCAATCTAATCTATTCTATTATTATCTTATGTATTCTAATATAATCTAATCTGTTCTAATCAGTGTTAATTTCGTTCACGAAACTAGAACTAGAACTAACTTGAATTATTGAACGAGAACTAGAAAGAAATTAACAATTAGAACTAAATAAAAACGGAAACGAAATTAAAATCTGGAAAGAAAACTACAGGAATTACAAGTATCAATTTCTTTCCTTCCGTGCTAATTCAGATCAAATCCAAAATGAAGCATGAGGATCTGGATCATTAAAAAGTTAAAATTTCTGGCAGTCAAGTTGAATGAACGAGACATAACTACTAGTTAGACATAATGTTGATATCACAATGCGAAAAATATCCAAGAAGAAATGGACAGATATTTATCAGAGGTGACAAAAGTATAGTGGAGACAATGCCTCTAGATTTAATCCATTCATTCATTTATTTATGTAGCACCCCTTCAAAGCTACTACTCAGGAGAGCCAGAGGCGTTGATCCCCCTCTGAGTGATGGAGGCAGACCCCTGGTCCCCAGTGTTAGGAAGGCAAGATATTCCCCCCTAAGACTATAAATATAAGACTAGAATATCGTGGACGGAGAAGAAGACAAACGAAAAGGTGCGCAGGAAGATTGGAGTTGAGAATGATGAGACGTTACAACAAACAGCGTTGAGAAGGAAGCTGAGGTTTTTCGGACATGTTATGCGATCAAATGGAATGGAAAAGGAAATGATGCTGGCATGTGGAGGAGGAAAGAAGAAAAGAGGGTGCCCAAGAAAAAAATGAATGGATGTGATACATGAAAAAACTGTAATAAGCCTGGAGGAATTATGGGATGCAACTTCGGAAAGAAAAAACTGGAGAGGATTGGTCATGGCGGTTGCTAGATTTACAAGAAATGACAGCACAAGGTGATAAGGCGAAGACTATAAATTATCCCCTCTACCTGAAATTGGAGGCATTTGCCTCCGGGGCCCCCTATGAGAACGCCCCTGAGGAGTGCTCCCGGCACAGCCGAACAGAATAGTTTTAAGGTGAGTATGAAAAGGGTCTGGGTGGACCCTCAAGATTATGTACAGCTGTACAGTGACTTAGTGGTTTATCCTGGCTGATCGACAGCAACATCTGAAGTAAATAATCGCTATTTTAAATAAATAAATGAATAAATTTATTTTAATGATTTCTCTTAAACCTCTTTGTCTGTAGAACGCGGTCGATGTCTCATCGATCGAGAAGAGACTGACGACCCTTCTTCGCAACGCAGAAGCCGTCACCCAGAAGATCATCGCCACTGATCCGACGGAACTCGACATCATACGACCCGAGTCGGGATGAGTAGCCGTCATGTCGCGTCAAACTTAAAAGACCTTGACTACGACTCCTAGAAACTATGACGAGGTTTATGTGAAAGAAAAGTTTAGTTTTTATAATCTATTTATCGGATGAGTCGCATGGGATTGAGTTTTTCTCAGTGACTGATTTGTGTAAATTTTTTAAAATTATTTTATTTGTGGAACAGACTGATTATTATTTCTGCCGGCGACTACTGCGTCATTATCCAGAAATAAGTAATGGCGAAACCTCGTTTCGAAGTATTTCGTTAGTAAAAGCCTGTCGTTAGAATGTAAAGGCATTACTGTTTAGTTACTGTCTGTGGTGACCTTTTAGATCCAGTTTGATTTTATGTATAAACAAGGATTGGAATTAGATTTCTAGAGAAACGTTGGTAATTTGTTTGCAAAGAAAGACTGTTGACAGACTTTTATCGAACTATAAAACCCAGTTTGGAAAGTTGTGCCTGGGCAGAACACATAATGAAAGAGCCATTTGTTAATTATATATTTGATGACCAGATTATGACAATTCAAAAGAAATCTCGCCAGTATTACGATTAATATATGTGAATCGTCCTACGAACTCAACTTCTTGCTATTATTTCCCCACAGATATTTCAATGAAAACTGAAAACGCGACTTTTCCACAAATCATATCCTCATTACGTCTATCTCCCTCGTCAACTCTTAATGCGTTTCACCTTGGCCGTCTGGCTACCTGCCTGACTCTGGATCTTGACCCCAGGTCTATCGCTTTTACTTTGGCTAAGCGCCTGTTCCCTCGACTTCGTTTTTGTGGGCAACGTACGGATCTCGAGTTTACGATTAGGAATTCCAGTCGACTCGTATGAGGAGTGTTTTGCATGATCAAATTCTTTCGGTTGATTCGTCAGCACGTTTCAAGTAGGCCTATCGCAATTGTTATTCTACTCCTAGGGCTAATTGTCACACCTTTTCTAGAATAATCCTCACGTCACTTGAATATTATTACGATACCAGTCTATGGTTATAAAAGTTCACTCCAAAAATATACATTAGGCGGAAATTAGGCCTATTGTTACCAGAGGTGTAACAAGGTTTTGAAAAGTGGGGGGGGGGGGGCATAATGAAAAAATAATTGCGCAAAGCGCAACCATTTCTTTGCCCTCCCAATTTTTGAATTTTGCCCTTCCAGAAATTTGAAAAATGGCGGGGGCACAAATTATCTTAACAAAAGTATTCTTAAAAATCCATTGGATAAACATAAAAAAAGAACCGATTTGGAGGGGGGCACATGGGGGGGGGGGGCACTGAGCACTAAAACTGGGGGGGCCGGTGCCCTCTGCCCTCCCGCTTGTTACACCCCTGATTGTTACGTTACTTGGATGTAGATCTGCAAGAGACATTTAGATACAATGCATATGTAGTCTTAGCCTATCCACTAGATTTCTTTAAGCTCTCTTCCTCAGCTTTCTGCGCTGCCTCCGATTAACCGTTTTCCAGCTGGCGTATTCGCCACCTCTTCCAGCTGACCGAATTTCTAAGCAACTGTCGCTTGATTTTTTGGCGCGCCGTCGATTGAAGCTGTGTGTACCATACGCCGGTCCGTTATTAACGATGGTAATTACTAATTACGGCTGAGATTCAGTCATTTTTTCATTGAGCAATTAAAACCACGTGCGATTCTCAGGTAATCTATATTGCCGTCCGACCTTTAGACTGTTAATCGTGAATGCGGGTTCGCTTGAGTCAGACCATGTATTAAGTTACGGCGCTATAGAGGCGATTCGATTTGGCTTTAATCTAGTTAACAGTACGCGTCCAGATACTGAGATAGACCTACATACAGTCACACGTATTATGACGTATATATGCAGTGACGGCGATCCCGGGGGGAAGTCGAGGAGGACAAGTCCCCCGACCTTCTACAGAGAAGGGACTAGTTATGCATGTGTCCTCCCACATTTCCTACCCCTCTCATTGGTGTCAAACCAGATTTCCGCCTCTGTATATATGCATATACAACGGTAGGTATGGAAAGGTATGGAAGTGTGTCTGGCTCTGACGCTTTCTAGCGATTAACATGAATTTAAATAGTAGGCTCCGTTTAACGATATTTTTGTGATGACAAAGAGCAATAGCGTCGCTCTCCTTTATCCAGACTTGGGACTGGCACTGTCAGAGTGCGAACAGCGGAGGAGTTCAACAAGAAGACATTTTGTCGGCTGCTTTTGTGGGTCTTAGCAATCGAAGGAGAGAGGTGTGCGCCGCAATAGAACATTTCTCGAGAAGGGACATTGTGACCAACTGGTGCTCAGACTAGTTAGCATATAAATACCATAGGTTAGTGTAGTTTTCTTATCGACCCAACAGCTCCTGATATCGTTAAATCCAGCCAACTTCCTAAATAGTCCGGCCCTGGTCATCTCGTGAACGACCGGAGTAGTTCATATATTTGATCGGCTGCTGAACGAGAATTCACGAAGATGACGTCACTAAAAATTCTACTCATAGTAGACTGCGTACACGGTAACCGTGGCAACGATCGTGGCGTTGCTGTAGTTGACGGAGGCGAATCTATCGGTGGTGGTGTCCCAGAGACACTGACTGGCCACCTGGTAACCCTGGCCACCATTCTGAGCCAGCGATACGATCGTCACGATCCGATACCTCTCGCTCCTTTTGATCATCTGCATCCGGGACTTGATGACGTCACCGAGCTGTTTTGCCATGTTGCGACACCGGTCGACGTGGTACTGCTCTCCGTCCAGGTATGAGTCTAGCACCTCCTTGATGATCCTCTTCGCCTCAGATACGTTGAAGATGCTCCCTTCGTCTGGGCCCAGGCGGTAGGTGTTCTCCATCAGGACCCGATGGACAGGGGGCGCGTCAGACGATTTCTTCTGGCTGCCACCCGCCTGGCTGAACCGACGGATCCACTGAGATGAGCGGCGGGATCGGATGACCTCGAGAGCGGCGGCGGCGAAGGCTCCACCGGGTTCGGTGGGTCGGCGTCCGGCGTCGGAGATGGTTCGACGTCGTTCTAGGTCTTTTGAGACGACGACGGACTTACGAGGCAGACGGATCGGTCTCTTCTCTTCCGTGTCAGCCATGGGGGCTTCGTCTGCAGGCCTCGCGTTTAGTTGCTTTCTGTCGACTTCAACACTAGAACAGGCGTTATTTGTTGTCATCCGTCGTCATCATCGTCTCGTCAGTTGAATATTATTACGAAATAAGTCTATTGTTCACTCCGAGTAGATGGGTTTATAAATTGAAAATCTATTGGTATACGTCACATTAATTATGATAAACATTTATTGTTAGGCCTATATAAGTTCACTTGCAGAATATAGGCTTAGGTATTGTTATGTCACTTTAATTATGCTACAATATAAATTGTTATATCAGATTATTTTTACAATATATACTTGACTTATTGCTACGTCACTTTGATTGTTAGAAAATGTCCGTAATAATAAAAATTAAACTTTTCTAGAGTGTGTTTTCAGATAATATAGGCTGGACCTATTGTTACGTAACTTCAATGATAAAACTGGTCTATTGTTGAATTTAGAGACTAAAGTACGATTGCTACGTCACTAACATTATGATACATATTTATTATTATAAATTTTAATTTACAAAATAAAGGCCTTTTGTGACGTCACTTTAATTATTCGATATACTTCTATTACAATTATTAAATATTTTGTACAGTAGATGATAAGTCCCTATTGTTACGTCATTACCATTATAAATTATGATTTTTATTAGAAATTTATATTTAGACAATAATGGCCTATTGTTACGTCACTTTGATTCGGCCTATATGAAACACTTTAATTAAGATTATTAATAGTTTTAAAAGTGAGCAATAAAGCCCCGTTGTTACGTCACTTCCAATATGAAATTTTAAATTTTGCGAATTAAGGCCTATTGTTACGTCATTTTGACTATAGCTAGGAAACACTTCTATTGTAATGATTAATAATTTTAAAATTGGAGAATGAAGCCCCATTGTTACGTCACTTCCATTATGAAACATGCTTATTATTCGAAATGTTAATTTAGATTAATTATGAAATACGTCGATTATTTAAAAATGGATCTAGTAGGTAGTTCATCTGGCTCGATGGCCGACCTGCAAGGCAGGCGATAGATAGGGAGCTCCCTTCTAGAGACGATATTCTCCACTGGTTTCCACAACTTTGGACAAAGGTCTATCCATGGTGGACCCATCAATTCCCTCTCCAGATCTTGTGTTCACCTCTTGTCACAAATTACGCGGAGTCTCTCGCATGACAATACTACCAGCCTATTTCACTCGTTTCCCTTAATCCTCTTGAACTCCTCCACCATATGACCACCCTCATCACCGACTACCACCATAGCCCCATGCTGTCTCCTCGGCTTGACTCCCCGGATTTCGACCTAGCGCCGAACAGAAACGAGAGGATTGGCTATTGCGGACTTGATTTGGTATAGCGCCGGTGATTAAGTTGGTCTCCCTGACGTGGCTTTTGTGGTCGCTGAGAAATTTTCGAGGATTTACATTACATAACATAATGAAATAATGGAATAAAACTATTACTGCTACCTCTTAATATGATACGGACTGGTATCACGGATAATGAGTGACGTCACTGGAAATTTCCTAACGCGGGTTCCAGCGTCTGTTCTACGCTTGTCGGGCTCTGAGCGTGCCCCTCTTTCAGATTCGAACCAGGGCCCTTGTAGTCGGGGGATTTGCGGGTACATAATTCTTACGGCCTTGATAACGATAACAACCAAGTTATAAGATCATACTATAGATGAACTTACAGGAATGTAGCCATTGTCCTGTTTTGGGATTCAATCGAGTACACAGCCCTTCCGAGTCAACAGATGCGTTTCCAGAGATACGATGAAGGTCTAATTGTAGCCTTTCGGCCGAGACGGTTTTAACTACTGTCCGTCTGTCCGTCTATCTGTCCGCCCGTCCGTCTGTCTGTCTGTCTGTCTGTCCGTCCTTCCGTCTGTCTGTAAACGAATCGTGTAGCAACCGCACTAAACAATAATCTGCTTCAAGTATTGTCGTCCGACGCGTAAAATCTCTCTCTCTTTCTCTATCTTTCCCTGTCCCTGTCTGTCTCTCTGTCTGTCTGTCTTTCTCGCATTAATGTGAGGAGCCGTAGCTAATTCTGAAAATTCAACGCACGTATAGCGAGGGGCTTCTGCACCATGCAGCACCTTCTCAGCCCTCCTCTCTGCAGCAGGTCAACACGCCTACCCACCTGCAGGTCGTACCGTCTATATATAAGCGTGCCGAGAACAAATCGTGCGCAAATGCCGCATATTTATACATACATTGATTCACTGTGTATAATATTGTATGTCAATTGGATTAGTAAGTGTATATCATAATATATGCATATATATATATAAATGATATATATATATATATATCATTTGGAAATAATACTTTGAGAACATTCAAAGTGTTCAACGCTGTATAAAGTAAGTCTGGGAATGGCCCGAATAGACCTAAATGTATAACATTTTGTACGTTAATTTTCATGTTAAACACATAGATGTGTATTATATATATATTATATATATATATACAGCTATTCACATATATGCATATAGATAAGTACGTGTTTATGAAACTTCATGTAGGCTATATAGTTATCAAAGCACGATACCGCCATTGGACCTACATGTACATGTGTGAGTATATGTTGTTTTTATAACAGAGTCAGAGTGAGTGCTCAGTGGCTTCTTAAGTATCTTCCAGTTGGGTCTCATATAATTGCTTCTGGGCTAATGTGGCTCTGTCTCGAGTCTCGAGTCCTCTTCAATGTTTCAAGGGCTCTTTCAAAGACAAATACAAAGGTGGACCCACCATTAAAGTCAGTGAGGCCCATACCTCTCCCCCCATGTGTTCATAGTCCACACGGACCTAATGGTCTGTCCTATTGGTCACCATGGCGTAGCGCTTCAAAAGGCGCGTCATAAACGAATGCCCGTCAAATAGGTCAGCAGGTCATTCATTAAATAGGTCAGATCAATCATTAAATGGGTCAGATCAATCATTAAATGGGTCAGATCAATCATTAAATGGGTCAGTTCAATCATTAAACAACGTCAGGATTCCTATACATAGGCCTAGTAGGCTAATCTGCACGCTTTGATTGACAAGGTTTGATTCAGAGTCTCTAAATGAATTCCAGCATAAACTTTAATCAGACTTAATTAATTTCACACACATTGCAGATGTCCCTAATTTATTTCATCAGGTTTTAATCAACTCATTTATTTATATATTCATATATGATTATATTTAATTTGTTTGGTTTCGTCGCTAGTATGGTTCGTTGTTGAGGAACTTTTCGTACATGATGTAGGCCGAGAGAGATTGATCCGTTGGAACGAAGTGGCCAGCACCCTGCACAAGAAATCAATCAGTCGAACAATCAATAAACGAGTCTGTTGATCAATCAATCAGTAAATCAGTCGATCAATCAATCAATGAGTCAGTCGCTTAGTCAAACAATGAGCCAGTCGATCGATCAATCAATAGATCAATCAATCAGTCGAACAATCAATCAGTCAGTCGATCAGTCAATCAATCAGCCAATCGATCATGCGATGAATCAATAAATAAATCAGTCGATCAATCAATCGCTCCCTTCAAAAGAAAATGTACCGGTAGGCAGACTTACAGACTGGAGAATGAAAGATAAAATAAAATAAAAAGACAGACAAACAGACAGACAGAGTGACAGACAGAGTGACAGACAGACAGACGAGTGACTGACCTTGACCGAGACGTATTTGATATTAGTCCATTGAATGACGAATCCAGCTATCTGGTCGTAGCCCAGCGAATCTGGGTAGAACCAGTCCTTAAACGGAGTCTCCATCTAAAAATTTATATAAGTTCATTAATTTATTCATTAAAATTGGAAGTTAGTTCAATTGCGTATAAAATGACCTCGAAATTTTATTTTACATTCCTGAGTTCGTGAAGACTGTCAGGAGAGATAGAGGCAGAGAGCAAGAGAGGCAGAGCAAGACAGACAGACAGACAGACAGACAGACAAACAGAGACGGTGAGAGTTATTAATTTTACGTGCCATACGAAAATACTAGATTCAGATGCATACACTACTACTAATACTACTATAACTAATGTTACTGCTATTGCTGCAACTACAAATACCACAAATAAAAAAATAAAAAAATAAAATAATAATAATAATAATAATAATAATATGACGACGACGATGATGATGATGAAAATCCGATACCACTGACCGGTTGATCGAGGGATTCGAAGAACCACATTCCCGACAGGTGGTCGCAAGCCATGTCCCAGTCGCCATAGTAACCGAGAATATGATGTCCCTGAATGGCACGGCCACAACAGCAACACCGGATTAAACAGGACAAGCAATTGACGGACTATGATGAAGACGACGACGAAGATGATGATGGTGATGACGATGATGAGAGGGATGGTAATAATATTGATGGAGGTGGTGATGACAACGATTACGTCGATGATGTCATTGGTCGTGATGATGATGATGGTGACGATAACGATGACTGCGAATAAAATAGTGACAACGATCTTTTAATTTTTCGTCGCCAAATGATGAGAACGATCCTGATATTGGTGGCGATTAGAACCACAATTGCTACAACTATCATAATCAATTAGTAATATAATCATAATCATCAGAATCCCCTTTATCATCAGTTTCATTACCACCTTGAAAGTATAAATTTAGTGCTTGGGATGCATGAATAACAGATTTTTGTAATATTATGAGATTCAGAACACATCCAAGAAAGAGTGCAACACTCACAACCTCCTACCATAGTGTTTCAGAAGGTCCACCACCACGTCGTCATCGTTGTCGTCGTCGTCATCATCATCATCATCATCACCACCACAATCGTCGTCGTCGTCGTCATCATCATCATGATCAATAATGACTATTATTACATTACTATTTATTATTTTATTTGTTTATTTACCCGAGACAAGACTTTGGCATACTCTGCTCTGACATTCTCGTATGTCTGATCGTAGACGATGTTACTACAAGCGCAACAACAACACACTTCACATCATAAACATATTTATACACCACACTATAACTTTAATACACCAAGGCACACTGAACGACCCTTTCAAAATCATACATATATACATATATTATATATATATATGCATATATACAATTACACATCCACTTATGTAGTAACGGACAACACCTGAAGCCAAAACTGAAAATGATAACGAAAGCGAAAGAGAAACCTAGGCTGAACATGAAACCGAAGCATAAAATAAAAACTAAATTGAAAACGAAACCTAGACCGCAAATGAAACTGAAACCGAAGTTTGACAGTATAGCAGCATCCTTTGTCATATATATATATATATATATATATATATATATATATGACACGCAATGCATTGTCTAACTCATGACGAAGGATACTACCATACTGTTAAACTTCGGTTTCAGTTTCGGTTTTCAGTTTCAGCGACCACCTGTTTCATTATATATATATATATATATATATATATCGAGGTAGATGACTTAGTCTACGCAGTTTGTAAGACTCGGTGGCCTACCCGCATGGAAGCCAGTACTGAACGGTGTCTGGAACGTGAAGGGCAGCTCTGACGTCAGGTCTGTTGAGGTAGGTCTCTCGATCGTCCGTGTAAGAACAGGGAATTCGAATCGTTACGTTCTTCGTCACAGCAAGTTCTTGGATGTACTACGAAAAAACAGCGAAGAACACGTGACGCGGTTGTTAAGAGTAATGTGATGCATTGTAAATCCACGATATGTTTCTCAGCCCTACAAGATAAACGACGCCTTGGAGATCAGGTTTTCATGTCCTGAAGTGCTATGTAGGTTTATGTGTAGCTTTAAATGTCACCCTAGTGTTCTACAGAGGTGTTATTTATGCATAGTGAATAAGCTGGTTCCCGCGACTTCGCTTTTGTGGGCGCTGTAGAAATGCTGAGATTACGATAACGATTACGATAGTGGTAACCATGCAGTGCTTTTTTCTAGGTATAAAGGTGTCGGAACGCGTCTATGTTGTCGAAAGAAACGACCCTAATATTAGATGCCAAATAAAAAATTGTTTTTGTAGGACACAATCTATATGCGCTTACTTGTGAATTTTAGAATGTTAAAACTTGAAATTTTAAAGTTTTGTATCAAATTCCAGAGTTTTGCAAGGTTACTATATTTATTGGTAAGTAATTCAAAAAAGGTGCCGGAACGCCGTTCCGGCGCGTTCCGCCAGAAAAAGTGCCACAGTTGTAACTATCAACAAGAGGTAATACCACATTGATCACCCTAACACCTATGGTGCTCCTCTGGGATGACGTATTTTGTCTGAGAAAAGTATACTGCTGCTGGGTCTGTATTCACGATACAGAAATGCTTCAAATTTTACCTGTGCCTGACGATATTGCAAGTTTTCCTATAAAGGTACTTTCGAAGTACCACTTTATATGTTTTGCATCTGTATTTATTTGGTTGTTGGGAATCTTAACGTCACGATTTACAGAAAGAGACGTCTAAAGATGGTTCGAGGTTGTTTCGTCAGCTGCCTTCTGTGGTGGGATAATTATTAGGACTTAATTGCAGGTTCAGTTTAATGACACCATCGAAGGCCATCCGCGTCGCCCTCCTCAGGCTCCTCCTCTATTCAGGTTTGGGACTGGCACCTCCAAAACGCAAGCAGTGGCGAAGTATAGTTCGTCAGTCTAATATTGTAGTATGGGGCCTACCTTCTGTCGAGCTTTGAGTTCCTGCTTGTCGACACGAAGACCCTCTGGCAACATAACAACCACCTCGTTCTCCGTCTCAGAATAGATCCAGTTTGCGTTTGGTACCCCTCCGTAGCACTCGGTGTAGACGCTGTAAGGGTTCAGACCCATCGACCACTGAACGTTGAGAACTCGAGCAAACTACACAAAGCCAGCCGAACACGTCTTTAAAACTATAGCGCAATTTAAAGGCGCTTCGTAAACTGTGTGGTGCGCAGTGTCTGCCGAGCACTGTTATGGACTGAGTAGCCAGACATTACCGTGATATTTCACGTTATTAGACCTACCTTGTTCATGACCTTGACATTCCTCCACCACCTCCACCATCTCCTCCTCTTTCTTTACCTACTAATCTGCCTGACTGTCTGTGTGCGCCTCCCCGTCTGTCTTTCTGAACTCTTCAGTAGCGCAAACTAAAACATTGTCTCTGATTATGAGAATAATTCTAAACTATATAGATGGCAGCAAACATTACTATAAATACTAAATGTTAGCTCATCATTAGCACCGTCGTTGCCATAATCATCATTCTAATCATCATCATCATCACCACCACCGTCATTACTGTCATCAACATTTGCCACCATCATCACAATCGTTGTCATCATCATCACAATCGTCGTCAGCGTCATCGCCGTCGTTGTAATGATTACCAGGGCCGTGCATCGTGGGTTGCTGTTTCCGTAGAATTCACAGTTCGACGAATTCCTCTCAACGCAACATTCGTCCAACAAATCGTTCCAAAGACTAAAATCAAACAGAGAAAAGGCGCTCCAAAAACAATAACAGCAACAACGACAACAATGAAGACAACAACAACAACAACAACAATAATAATAATAATAATAGAAGTAGTAGTAGTAGCCTAGTAGGCCTGTGTGTAGTAGTATAGTTCGTCTACAGTATGGTAGCATCCTTTGTCATATATATATATAATATATAATATACGTTGCGTGATATATATATATATATATATATATATAGATCTAATATCAATAATTATAATAAATGTACAGTACGTGTGGCATGTGGAAATTATATGTATAAATGAATATGAGGTATATAATTTATCTGGAGAGAGTTGAAGGGGTTCTTTATGACCCGACATGAGTCTATTTGACTGAGCTGGGTGTTAATTAAGATCTTCTTCTTCTTCTAGTTCTCTGCCTCTTCGGCAGGTTCAATTGTCCGACGTCGCCACTCCTCTCGCTGTTGGGCCTCTTCTTTCAGCATTCCATATTCATCCGTCATTATCCAATCAAGCATCATCTGTCTTGGTCTTCCTCTTGTCCGTCTCCCCTTCACGTTTCCTTCTATGACGGTTCTTAGTAGTGTCTCCTTAGTAGTGTCAGTGTGTGTCCAATCCATTTCTTAAATGTTTGTCTAATTAAGATTGACACGAGATAAGGTAGAAATCAAATGTAACGTCGAACACAGCTGCACTCGTAACAGTTACGCTGGTTCCCTCTAATACCTCTGCTGCAACTCATTACAGTGACTATGTGATTATGTTCCAATCTAATCAAATAACTTCTATAGCTCCTGATCATGTATTGCATACATACTCGGTTCCAAATAGACCGCGACCCCAAGCGTAGTACGTGTACCCGTTGTTCATCACATAGTCATCGGTCACTGAATTTCCAACAGCAAAGCCCTAAACCACGAGCAACTACTGCATACGACATCATCGTAACAACGACAACAACGACAGCAGCAGCAACAACGACAGCTGTTGTCAACTACAGATGATAGCCTACATATATGTCAGTTGGAAATGTTAAGCTTTACATTTTCTCAAATCTTTACGCTGTAAATTGCGTTAGATTTACATTACGATGATCTCATATATCGCATTTGAATAAGTTCAACAAGAGTTCAAATTGTAACGTATTTATGTTAATTCGAACTGCAATTAATAGCACACAAATGATAAATCCAGCGAATCTACGTAGCCTATACCCGTCTACAATCTACAATCTACATGAAGAGGGGTTGCTATAGAGTATAGAACAATACTGGTGAGAATAAAGCGAACTGCACTCAGATAGCTGGAAGAGTCGCCACTGAGAGCTCCCACAGATACGTAGAACCAAACCAACATATTCCCGCCCGCACTTCAGAACGAGACCATTTATCTAGCTCCTTTTGCGAACCTCACGTAAAACGCAGATCGCAGATCCAAAATATCACCAGATTGATCACTAGATTAATTAACTAGACCAATTAATCAGACTAACCAATTTAGCCAAGAATGCAGCATAGACTGTAGTGCTGAAAAAGCATGCTGACGCGTTAATTATTCGGTTAATTCGACTGTTAATTAGTTAATTAACCTGGAAATTGAAGCTGGGGTCGTCGACAATTCTGGCCGAAAGGGTAGGAACGTAGATACCGGCGTAACTCTCTCCCGTTATGAAGAACTGGTTGGTGCGGTATTCGGGGAACTTCGTAAAGAAATCTAGCAGAGCGTGATGGTTATCAGCTGCGGTCTGCAATTAATCAGCCAATCAATCAATCGATTACTCAATATCAATAAACCAACCAGTCAGTCATTCTATCCATCAGTATATAAGTAAGTCAGTGAGTAAATGAGTAAGTAAGTCAGTTAGTCAATCGGTCGGTCAGTCAGTCAGCAAGTGAATAAGTTAGTCAGTCAGTCAATCGGTCGGTCAGTCAGTCAGCAAGTGAATAAGTTATTCAGTCAGTCAGTCAATCGGTCAATCGGTCGGTCAGTCAGTCAGCAAGTGAATAAGTAAGTAAGTAAGCAAGTAAGTTAGTAAGTCAGTTAGCCAATCAGTCAGTCAGTCAGGCAGCCAGTGAGTAAGCAAGTCAGTCAGTCAGACAAATCGACCGATTAGTTATCGGTCAAAGAGAAAAAGTCATTCATCTTTGTCGTCACTGCCATCAGCGTTTTCATCATCATCATCATCATTAGTCATCCTCATCCTCAGCAGCAACAGCCGCAGCAGCAGCATCTGACCTGGTCATCGCTGGAGACGCACAACTCTTCGTCTGCATAAGAATATCCGACGCACTGCGGAGACTCCATGAAGATGATGTTGGAAATCTGAAAATGAATCCTCCTCAATATATCATCACCTCAGCATTTACTATGCGCCTCTATATATTTATCAACAACGAAACCATTAATCGATGGCTTTAATTACAGTCTATATATGCAGACAAATAGACATTCATATAGGGCATTTAAAAACCTATCAAATGCGATGAAAAGCAGAAATACATCGCGAATGTCTCATCTATCATTTACTCAGATATCGATCCTATAAGACAAACTGTAATCCAGCCAAGGTTACTATCCCAGAGTAAATCCTATTAAATACCAGGTATGTTAATCAGTTGTCTAGAATTTGAATTGATGCAAACGAGAAAGGAATGAAGGAGCGAAGAGTGGATTCAGTGGAAGAAGTTAATGTATGACGTATGACTTGCCTTGTTCCATCTGTGCTCGAACCAAACGAGTCCACTGCCGTCTTGGGTCGGCTACAAAAGATTAGCCATGCATGACCTGTTACGGTTCATTAGGCTAACGAATGGATGGATGGATGTTTGGACGAACAGATGGATCAATGGATGGAAGGATCGATGGATGAATGGTTGATTGGATAGATGGAGGGATGGAGAAAATGCTAAGATGGATAAAAGGATGATTGGGTAGATGGCTGGATGGATGGATGGCTGGATGGATGTATTATTGGTTGTACGAATGGGTGAACGAATAGATGGATTGATGAATGAATGGGTAAATGGGTGAATGTATGAGTAGGATTGCTGGAAGGACGGACGTTTGGTTGAATGAATGATAAGTCTGATATGAATGAGTGAATGAGTGAACGTATTCAACCTGACATAACATAAAACGGGTTTCATGTGGTTCAGTGTTAGAAGCACAACAATTTAAGCTGTAATGCGTAATAGCAAATCTCTCCTACAGTTTCTTCTTAAAAACTGTGACGGTGTCCATTGGGACAGTAGGCCTAGGCCGATACACTATCATCAAAACTATTCCAAAAGTGCACAACTATTGCATAGAAGAATTTCTGCCTCAATGCCTCTTAAATAATTGATACCAGAGAACAGGAGTGTGGATGAAGAAACAGCAATAGGACACGAATGATTGAATGAATGAATGAATGAATGAACGAATCAATGAATTAATAGATGAGTAAATGGATAAATGAATTAATGAATTAGTGAATTAATGAAGTAATGATTTAACGAATTAATGATTTAATGAATTAATAAATAAAGAACTAAACTAATTAATTAATTGATGAACAAATTCATGTTCATATTTACTAACGAACCCTCCAAGGTCCGAGTTCTGCGAGTAGACCCGTGAGTGAGCTGCATCCTGGACCTCCGTTGAGCCAGAGAACCACCGGATCGTTTACTGGATCACGCTCAGACTCAATGAACCTGAGTCACAACAGAGTCAACTGCAGAGGAGTCACGTGCAACGGTTGACTGAACTAATGAACGAACGAATGGCACCAGTACCCCTTTAAATCACCCGCCTCTTATCGTCCCTTCATTTCTGGCTCTCCGTTTGTCACTTATAATCTCTGCAGTGTCTCTGTCTTTTTCCCTCTGTCTTTGTATCTCTGCACCTGTCCCTCTCTCCCTCTGTCTCTGTCGTCTCCATGTACTCTCCTTAAGGCCTTTCGTCCAAATACACGAGGGCAATTTCAACCGCGTACACAGCCTGCACTCACTTTCATCCATCCGTCCGTCCGTCCGTCCGTTCATCCATCCATCCATCCATCCATCCATCCATCCATCCATCCATCCATCCATCCATCCATGTTTGCATATGACATTCGTATAAATTTTGACTGATTGCAATCACAGTTTGTACTTAAAACAAGATAACAGATAAATGTAAGAATAAATAAATGAACAAATAAAGTAATTAATTAGTTTAGTAGATTAGTGGCCGAAACAAACAAATGAATAACTTAAATTAATAATCAAAGGGTCCACAGGTCAGAAAAACAATTAGGTAAATAGTATAAATAAATTCGTTTAATACCAGTAGAAGAAGTGTTTTGTTCCGGATGCATTGAGGAATCCGGCGTAGTGGTTGAAGGTCGGCTGAACCTCGAGACCCGGAAGGAAGAGGACCCTGTCTGCCTCTGGGGCTGCACTCACTCCAAGGGTCAGGCAGCTGAGGGCAAAGGTCAACGCCCTAAAGAAGCCAACACCGGAAATCATCGCTCTGGAGGATAAGGTCGCTTTTCTACTCTGCGGAACTAGGTAGAAACAGAGAATTCATTTTAACCTCTCTTAGATTTCAACGAACCTCTGTATGCATCGGTCTGTCTGTTTGTGTCTGTTTGTGTCTGTTTGTGTCTGTTTGTGTCTGTTTGTGTCTGTTTGTGTCTGTTTGTGTCTGCTTGTGTCTGCTTGTGTCTGTTTGTGTCTGTTTGTGTCTGTTTGTGTCTGTTTGTGTCTGTTTGTGTCTGTTTGCGTCTGTTTGCGTCTGTTTGCGTCTGTTTGCGTCTGTTTGTGTCTGTTTGTGTCTGTTTGTGTCTGTTTGTGTCTGTTTGTGTCTGTTTGTGTCTGTTTGTGTCTGTTTGTGTCTGTTTGTGTCTGTTTGTGTCTGTTTGTGTCTGTTTGTGTCTGTTTGCGTCTGTTTGTGTCTGTTTGCGTCTGTTTGCGTCTGTTTGTGTCTGTTTGTGTCTGTTTGTGTCTGTTTGTGTCTGTTTGTGTCTGTTTGTGTCTGTTTGTGTGTGTTTGATGAACAGACAGACAATCAACCAGAAAGTATCAAGACTGGATAATCTGGTAGAGGGAAATGCAATGACAAACCATCAACTGTTGTTACAGTATAGGAATGGTGGTTTCGGGAAATGGAATTACGGCGTTATGAAACGTCATCGTATATGCCTAGGTCTACTGTCAATGCAGATGCAATGATGTTACACACACATACACACACACACACACACACACACACACACACACACACACACACACACACACACACACACACACACACGCACGCACACACACGCACGCACACACACACACATGTGGAGGAGTATATATAGACTCACTTTATAAGATCGAAGAGAAACAAATGAATAATTAATTTTATGATCCAGATCTTACTTCGAGCGTCATTTCGTATAATTGGCATATTATGCAAGACTACAAAATTCCATCTACATTATTCGTAATTATAGTCTACGGCCCCAGTGATTAAAGTGCTAATAATATAATTTTATTGACGACACATTATAGGCCTATACGATATAAAATCCTACCCTGTTTTATCGACAATTAATTAACCTTCCTGAGCTTCGAGAGCGCACGTTCCAACGCACGAAAACAGCAATTGTGAAAAGTTGACGCGATCACTGGTCCTAGGTAGCGTCAGAGGAGGGGGGACAGACCTCATGACCCCTCTACCCTCCTATGTGAACAGTTACATATGGCAGCTGTCTACATCATTCGTCCTTCTTATCACGATATTGGGACTGCTATCGTACAATGGAGCTTTGATAAAGCGAGTATCGGCTTCAAGGTCTCGGAAACTGAACGTAACTTGGCTAGTGTGGACTTTATTGGATACAACTTGATTATAGTCGTAATCGTAATCTGCCAACTTCCTAAGTGACACTCGAAGGCCAAGCGCAGGGCACCAGCTTATTCGCGAACGCCTCGTCAAATCAGAGTGAATTAGCTGGTTATAGGCATAGAAATCCCTAGATTACGATCCTGATAATCGTCGAATCAAAAGGAGACTCAAACCAGTGCACTACACCTCAAAAGGTGAACGCTCCGACCCATTGGCCCTGTGCGTCGTTAGTCACTAAAATGACAGTAATAATCGAAGAGCAGTCCTTCGAACTATTGCATAGGGAGAGGCAGCTATGGGTATCAACTATTAGCGACTTCATTCTCTTAGTCTCGGCATACGATGGCAGGCACCCAGTCCTATTTCCATCCACATTGATGGGTAAGTCATCGTAAGTGTATACTTCTGAAGCTACATACATACATACATAGATATTCCATAATTGATACGCACACGAAGCTATATGCACACATACAGATGTAGGCCTATATATGTACGTACATTACACACACACACACACATACATACTTACACACACACACATACATACACACACATACACACGCACATACATACAAATACATACACTCATACATACATACATACATACATACTCACACATACATACACATACATACACACACACATACATACAAATACATACATACATACATACACACACACATACATACACACATACATACATACACACACACATACACACACACACACATACATACACACATACATACATACACACACACATACATACACACACACACATACACACACACACATACATACACACACACATACATACATATGGCAACAGTGATCAACGTTTCCTTCCAACAAAAAAACACACAAACAGAAAATCCTTTAAGCGTAATATTTACACGTTAAATTAAAAATTACAGAATAATAATAAGTTACCTCTAATACAAACGCAAAACCAATTCAACCAACTCACTAATAATTGCTTCAGGCTAATAGGTTTTCGTCAACCAAATTAAACTGATATTGAAATGCACCCTGTGACCCCTAACTATAGAGCTGACCAATCTCAAATTGCCTCCAGATATATTTGGAAATATATTCGGGTGTTGGGGCAACCACAAACCCCACCATACTACTCTATCCATGACTTATATAGCACCTTTGTAAATACATAAAGCATCAACAGATGGTGCACCAAAACTAAAAGAGTGTCATGCGAAGACTAAACGCAGGGCATTAGTTTATTCATGAGCGTTGACTAGTGCAGCGTTTCACGATCTATTTTGGCCGTGGAACCCTTTTGATCTTAAATTTTTTGGCGAAACCGCCTTCCAAAACTAAACATAATCTGTTGCAGGTACAACCACTAGAGAATGCAGACAATTATAGCTTTAGGCTTAGATTAGATTAATAATAACACAAATATCGATGACAATGACATATGAATTTTTTTCCATGTAAAGTCATACACAGATGTTAACCAGAAAGTTTCCATTTGTTCACACTGAAAGTTTTCTGCGGAACCCTTGTCTTCACCTCACGCAACCCTAGCATTCTGGGAATACAGTTTGGGAAACGCTGGACCAGTGAATACAGATGCAAAGTAGGTTGTCATCAGATCGCTTAATTCAGAACAGTCTGTTAAGCTAATAAGTAACCTGTGGTGGATCTGATAGAAATCAGCAGCATCATAATCTTATGCTACAAACTTCTATAGTGCCACTCAAAAGCCAGGCGCAAGGCACCAGCTTATTCACGATCGCCGATATTGGGCTGAATGGTCATAGAGGAGCATGCTAGAACAACTATCACCCCAACCCAGTCAGTAACGGCTTGATTGGGCTTGGCTTGGAATGGTGAATACAGGGGCAACAACCATCGTCCACATCAGGGTAGAATTTGGTTAACGAATATGGTAAAATGGGAACTATTGCCCCATTAGCAGATGACAGGGTTGGGCCAAGAGATTGCATACATTTTATTATTATTTACATAATCATGTGTATACAATCTATATATCCCCCAAATCACGGGGTAAATACAACTGTAACAAAACGCAATAATCACCCACATCTCACAACCCTCATTTGACATTAGCACGACCTGATTCGGGGTTGAAGGAATTTTTGACCAAGGCACAGAAATTACACCAGTCAACTGGACAACGTTGCCGTATGGGTTGCACTGTTTGACAACCAACACGGTTGCAATATATTTTTACATCGGGAAGGATGGGAATTTGAAGCAAAGACATAAGAGTGGAAAGGCAAATCATCCAACATTGATATGCCTCTATAAAATCTTATATTTCACTCTTCATTCATTCACTATGAATGAAGATTTATATAGCACCCCTCAAGGTTACTACTCAGAAACACTAATAGGACAAATCGTGCAATGTTAAATCCAGTTATGAAGAAAGTTTCTGTTACTTCAACTGGAGTTGAAAATTCATTTAAACGAGTCAAATGTTACGGACTGTCACTTTGGATCTGGCGTCAAACCCTTCTAAATGCATCTAAGTCTGTAATTTCAACTCGAGTCTTGAACCCTAACAATGCGCTTAAGTTGTAACTCAAGTTTTAAACCTTGCCATAGAATGCTTGACATCATGACCATAAAAGGTCACAAAGCAAAAAAATTTTAAAACCACTCATCGTCGTCGTCATCATCATCATCGAACTAGCTGTTGTCTTGATCACTAAATTAATCATCACAACCACCAATCATCGAGATACAAATTGTGCCAAAGATGTTGGATCGGTCTTTTCGCTCGATGATCAGACTCCCACTCGATCGCGCTTCGTTCGTGTTTCGTTCGTGTCAGTTGCTAGAAAGAGGGCGGAATGACCTTGGCCGTCTGGCCTTTCATCGGAAGCTGTGGCCTTGACCCGAACCAGGACATCTTCCACTCAAGTGTGTCCTTTATCAGTCTCTGTTCCTCTGTTGTAAAGTTCAATAACATCGAAACGGCCTTGATCAACTGTATTGCCTGAAAGAATAAACCATAACAAACACATATTAATAAAAAATACACACATGTAAACCATAACATAACATAACATAGCGTAACATAACATAGCGTAACATAACATAGCGTAACATAACATAGCGTAACATAACATAGCGTAACATAACATAGCGTAACATAACATAGCGTAACATAACATAACTCTTTATTGCTCCCATAAATCGAAATACAACAGAACACGATCATATTTCATATTAATAATAAACACAGATAAACCATAATAAACACAGATAAACCATAATAAACACAGATAAACCATAATAAATCAACAATTACAACAAACAAATACTAAACAACAAAAACCAAATGAAAGAGACAGTGCAAATCATAGCCTATGAGTAGACATCTTAAATGTTCGATTACATCACATTACATATTGCAACAGACAAACTGAAATAAGTCATTTAATACAAAAGATAAACAACGAAAAAGCAAGAGTGGGAAGCGCAGGAAGTAAAAGGATAATCAACGCAATAAAAAATTCACGCAATCAGCTACAAAAAACCAACAAATTTCAACAACACATCTCAAATGCATATTCCACCTACCCAACCACACCCACTCCGTTGCCCACCGACATCCGCATCAAATTCACCCACCTCCCTCCACTCCATCACCCAACCAGACACATCCCCTCCTCTCCACACCCACTGCAAATTTCCTCTCCTTTCCCTCCATCAACCCCACCCACCTCTCCCTCACCATCTACTCAATCACCCAGCCAACCACTCCCTAACTTACCCATCTACACCCACCAAAAATTCACCCACCCCTCACCATCTACTCCACCAACACCTCCCTAGACCACGTACACCTGCCGCAAATTCACCCACCCATCACCATCTACTTTATCACCCAACCAACCAACCACACCCTACCTTACCCATCTACACCCAAAAAATATTTACCCACCTCTCACCATCTACTTCGTCACCCAACCAACCACACTCTACATTACCCATCTACACCCACCACGAATTCACCCACCCCTCACCATCTACTCCACCCACACCTCCCTAGACCATGTACACCCACCGCAAATTCACCCACCTCCGTTTCTCGACTGAGCATGAACTTGAGTACGACGTGTCGCAGATACTTGAAGTTTAGCTCGCGAGTGAAGTCGTACTCCACATCTCCCGCGTCGTGCACCCCCTGTGGGTTGAACCTCCGTCCCACCGCACTGCCCCTGCCGTCCTCGACCCCCACCACGACAAAGCCCTCACTGTTCCCCAGGGTCTGTTTAGCATGTCTCGAATTGCTCAGTGTCAAACTATGGGTTATGGGAAGCGTGGCGGCAGAGAAAGCGGAATAGTTCCCGGCAGCAAGTCCCATGTCGGGAATGTCGTATCCAGAGTAAACTGTGTCCGAGCTGTTCTGGAAGCTCGTGCCATTCGACTGGAGCGGGCTCGGGTCGCTGTTAGGAGGCGTGACCTTCAGCTCACGTTGAAGTAGTTTCTTAAGGTCAGCCAGACGAAGTTCTTGCTTCTTGATCATCTGGAAACACAAATGACAACAATGTAAACATTCACTGGTCAACAAATGTTAACTCTTTTTGCTACTGAAAAAAATTCAACTGTTCCTTATAGAATTTGGCATGCTGCATCCAGTGGTGGTCTTGGTTTTACTGTATCACGACACATTCACCCAACAGACAAACCGGCCCTGGCCAATTCAAAGCAACTGGCTCGTGTTGCGACGCCAGCCTATCATTATGTTATGGCTATTTAGCACACCATTTTATAGAACAGTAAAGATCTTCTCATAGTTTCTGATGCAGTCGACCGATAATTGTCTTACCATCCTTACCACAGGGCAGCACCTTTCCACATCAGCTTACCTTAGCGATATATCAAAATTTCTATTCATAACATTTATACGGTTTATTACGGCTATATTTATGTTACTGTTGTATGCTTAAAACTGTTTATTGTGCCCGAACATTGCGTTTACAATTTCTACTTGTTGTTTTACGATGCATAAATTTCTATATTCTATTTAAGTACGATCAAAATTGTGATCCGGTAATCATTCCAAAGCATGATGACAAATCACTCTCAGTCTGGTAATGTCAACAGTTTGAATAACGTTGGTTTAGTAACACTCTGCTTGTATTCACGAGACTTCTCTTTTCCCGTGGCATGTTTTGTTCCGCCTCTGATAAGGATGCATTGAGAGATGCATTATGGAAATCTATAAACACAATACAATCAGAGAGTCTATAATTAATATTGAATGTAGCACATTTTCTTCAACCTTGTTCTTTTCTTGCAAAGATGCCTGAACATCCGTCAGCTCTTCCTTGAGTCGAGTAACCTCCTCGCTTTCGAAGATTTGACGCTCCTTCAATTTAGAATCCTCAATTTCTGACAACTGTAAAGAACATTAAAAACATGCAAAAAAACAGAAAAGTTTTATCTAAAGTCAAACTCTGTCAAATGCTTGTACTGTTCCAAATCAAAAGTTCACATTATACTGATATTCAAAATCATAAAATCACTCAAACATTCCATCAACCAATCAGTCATTCCATCAGGTCAAGCAATCGGTCAGTCTACAATCAAATCAATCAATTCTTCAATCAATTGATGAATTAATGAGTCTTTGATTGATCAATCAACCAAATTATTCAGTATGTCAGTCTTTTAGTTAGTGAAACAGCCAGGCAACAAGAATAAAAGAGGGAGTAAGATAATGACGAGCATGCAGACGAGTCAAACAATCAACAATCAATCGATCTTTTAATCAACGCACTGACAACATCGAACCTGCTGTTGGGCAGTTTCAAGCGATGTGCGGCACTGTACGAGTTGGAGCTCGAGAGTCGAGATGAGTTCCATCTTCTCCTTAGTCGTTGACTCAAGCTCTACCTTGGACTCACAAAGACTCTGCTGTAGCGAATTGAAATCTTGAGTCATCTTCTCCAATTGCTGACCTAAGGCTGCTCTGTCTGAATCAACAAATCAAAATTTCGATCGAGACTTGTACAAAATTTCCAGAAGGAACTACCCACTTGTCATTTCAGTGGCATCTTTATATCAATTACTTATGGGAAACTCATTATGTGAAATACAATATTTTGGAATTATCTTGGTTCTTGCTTTTTCACATATGGAACCTACCGACACATTTCCACAGACAGCTGACAGATGGCATGATTGTTCAGAGTCTATGGGCCAGGATGAATCGAGTGGTGCAAAATAATCTTTGCCTAAACAGGCGCCACATGAATTCGCAGACCAAGGGAGATACGAACCTTGATTGGCATCGTCTAATTGGCGACTCGACTCCTCGTTCTCGCGTTCCAGTTGATTGACTCTCAAATGCGTCTGTCGCAGTTCCGACTGAATTCTTTCACTCTGCACAACAACAACAGAAAAAGATTGAAAGCTAGGAATTGTGAGTACGATAAAGGTAATTGAGGTTCAGTAGGCAAGGTCTGAGAGGTAAGGTAACAATGGTATGTAACACAAATACCGTAGAGCAGTGCAACTCAGACCGCAACTCTGCCACTGTTTGCACTCTGGCAGTGCCAGTCCCAAACCCGAACAAAGGAGGAGGGCAATGCTAGTTAATCTTTGTTATCAAACATTGTCATTAAACTGCAACAACTACCCCAACTCAGACTGCGGACCTCGACCCGATGCAGATCCGGGAGTGATTGTCACCGGGTTGTGGGACAATTAATAGAATTACAGTTTTGACAGTAGTCTAAACAATTATTAAGCTGTACACAGTGTAAAAAATAATAATAAAGACATGTCACAATATGTTTGCACATAATAAACGATTTATAATAGAAACCAACCTGAGTCAATATCTACACATGAGACCCGTATTGAGCCCACACGAGTCCCGTCTAGAACATATGAAAACGCTTGCGCGGCTATTATGCATAAGGTGTGGAGATAACTGGTATGCTTATTTGCTAAGAACCTGAGCTTTGTCGTCGACAATTTCCCTCTCACTGTCGTTCAACTGCTGCGCGAGGATCATTTGATCTCGTTCCTTCTGCGATAACTCAAGCTGAAAAAACCCACAAAGGATCGTGAAAAGAACTGCCATCTACTTGACTGCTCACAACAGTGCAAGATCTGAATGCAAGTGACAGCTGCAAGTGCATGCAAACACCTTCCTATAGAGTCTCATCAGTGGGCTCAAACCTCCAACCGTTATGGCAAAAACCGTACTAATCGAACATATCAATTTATTATTTCTATATTTTGAAATAGAAAAATCTGACAAAAGCTTGCTGTCTCATAAAAAAATGAGCAGCATAAATAACAACATAACATAACAACTGGTTTTTATTGATCCCAACAAGTACTACAAGTATAATTCAAATCTAGTTGTTTTTAAGGAAAAGGAGACAATAGGGAAGAAAACCCAAAAAGGACACAAGTCCCATAGTCAGGTCACCCTAATGCGACTAGTAATTATGTACAAGTAAGAGTGTACAAGTGCATTACTGTACTTGTGTGTCTGTCTGTCTGCGTGACTCACCTTGAGATTTGAGACTTCGCCTTCGAGTGAGCTAATCACACGTTCGCTTTCTATCTGCTTCTCCAACCATTCGTCCTGGCTGTTCTGAACTGCCATCTGTCAACAGACGCGACATTCATTAGCCATTTAAACAGATTGTAAAAATACATTGATACTAATCACAAAGCAGATTTACAACTCAAATAAAACGAAAAGCCTACATCAGACACCTGAAAGAACATAAATCATAAAACTAAAAATTGATATTAGCAACCACAGATATATATAACTACAAAGACAAAGAACTTCATTAACAACCACAGATATATATCTATATATATATATATATATGCAGTACTGTGATTTTTCGGTTGTGGGCTGTTTGGATATTTGGCTCTTGCCTAAGAATTCTCTACCTCAATTTTATTCCACTCTGATATCTGTCTTATTTGGCCGAGATTGGACTGGGAGTGCATCTGAGTAGATTCCTTGAAGAGGCGCTATATTAAATTTTATTAACTGATTGATTTATAACTCCAAAAACAAAGAACTTACATTAGCAACCACAGATATATTAATAAAAACATAAAGAACTTATATTATCACCCACAATCTCACATATATATGAAACAAAAAACCAAGAACTTCTATTATCACCTACAGATATATAAATAAAAAAACCAAGAACTCCTTTAGCCTTACTTGAGCATAGGCATCCTTTGACTCCTTCAGCTGTTTCTCAAGTCGTTCATTGGTCGATCGTAGGGAAAGAATTAGATCGTCTTGAGCCTGGCTCCTTCTGTCGACTTCATTTCTAAAGCGTTTCAGAACTTTCATAGAACTGATAATTGATTAATTAACTGTTAATTAATCTAAAAGATCAAATATATTTTTTAATGATTATTTGATTGCCACTTGTTATATTCGACAAGGTGCTCTGGTATTAGAGCCCTTGTGGTTGCAGGAAGACATTTTAAATGAAAATCGTAAACAAGAGTATTAATAGAAGATACAACTAATGAGCAAGAAACAATAACTATTAAAGCAACTACTAACTAGCCAAAAATATTAATAATACAATAAAATATTAACAAAGAATAATATTCATTTTGTATGCATCATTGCTGATTAAAGAATAAGTTCAGTTAATTAATAAATAATTAATTCTTAAATAATTAACTATTAGGAGACCTTTAATCATCAACAACCCTAAATGTAAAGTAATATAGCCAATCATACTTCTGTCTCGTTAGGAGCGATATGTGATCTAGAAGTTCCTTTCTGTCGATCTGATCGGAGGATTTTTCCGACAGAATTTTCTTGTAGCGTTCCAATTCTGTCTCTGCTTGTAGTAACTGAGAATCAATGAACAGTTCAGCAGTGAATTTTCTATGTATGTAGCCTAGTGAACTCAAAGTAGTCTATTAATAATTTAAGCATTTCTGTAAAAGCTTCTTAAAATATTGCAACCGTATCACTCATAATTGTTAATTTATATAGCGCAAATTCAAAAATAAAGTAATCAGCGAAGTTTTAAAGAGAGAACTTGACAACGTCAACCACACACTCAATAATTCAACTGCGCACTTGACAATTTCAACTGCACACTCAGAAGTAGCAAGTAACTAGCGACACATAAAGTTCATTATCCTCACGAGATTCTTAAGCTTCGTCCGTTCCTCGTTGTTTGCTTTACCCATTGCATCCCTCTCCTCCGCTTTCCGCACGAACTGATCTTTCTCCAATTCCTGAATTGTCAGCCTCTCTTCCAAACGCAACTTCGCCTACAATTCCCAACACAAGAAACTGAATTAGACATAAAGGTAACCACCCTGAATATGGAGATTAGGATCCGCTCTGATTCTTTTTTGTTCACCTCAAAACTGTCCTTTTCAGCAGTGCTTTAGTCGTAAGTGCTCCTAAGTAGTAGTCTTGAAGGGGCGCTATATAAATTTTCCTAATGAATGAACCAATACAAATAACAAGATACTAGTTAATATAATACTAATTAATATTTAACAAAGTAATGTAACATCAATGATATTTTTTATTAACCAAAATTTTGCTAATCACGCTTTGGTGTACAATAGAACAATAAACAGATAAAAAGTGTAATTAAAACATCCACAACAAATATTTTGGGGATCTCAGAGGGGCGTCGGTTGAGCAGGTTGAATTTCTGCTTTCCCTAGGCAAACTAGTTTCTGAAAATACTCCTCCAACAGGCCTTTTTGTGATTTTTAACAATGGTCTCACACAAACCTACCATCAATTGTTAATTATGACAATGTCGCATCAGAAGAAATTAGTTCGGATTATGTCAAGTAGTTTAGGTTACCTGCTCCAGGTTTTGCATTTCAAGTCTCAACTCCTAGGAGCAACAGGAATATCACACTAATTAATAAAACAAATTAATAAAACAGCAGCAATTAATATAATACTAATAAATATCATGCTGATTAACAGAATAGTATTTATTTTTATTTATTACTGAAATTTGATATCGCCCTTCTACCAAAATTTTTTGCTCAGAAGAGCATACACACGCCTCTACGGCACAATTGCAGTTGTACTGCAGGGCAATATTATTGTGTGCGAAGGACTTGCTCAAGGTCCCTACACAGTGACTCCCTGGCCAAGGGTCGAACCTGCTTGCTCAGCTCACACTGAATGTTATGGGCTGACCGCTCTAACCAATCGGTCACTGTGCAGTGGGTCACTGTGTATAACACTAATAAATATCTGAATAAATATCTGAATAAATATCTGAATAAATATCTTAATAAATATCTTAATAAATATCTTAATAAATATCATGCTGATTAACAGAATAGTAATAAGTAGAATAACAACAAATAGAACACTAATCAACACAATACCAATCAATATTGATTTTGGAATTAACGTAATGTAATCGAATTAAGTAATAATATACCAATCAATGCAAAACACATTAGTAATTAAGGCTAACCTAATTAATAGTCACTAACTAAAATGACTAACTAATAGTCATTGCAACAGTCATATAATTAAACCTATTTCAGCCCACACAATTACGTTACTATTAGTTATTATTATGTTAATTAGCATTCTATTTATAACTATTCTATTTATTACTACTATAATGAACGTCAAAATGAAATCTCTTAAGATTGAAAAGAAATGGAAGATGGAAAGCCCATGTGGATCACCTGGAAAATATTCTCACCTCCTCCCTCCTTTGAACAGCAACTGTGATATTCTCTGATAGTTTGGCTCGACTGCTGTGGTACTGCTCATTCAAGTCCTGTAATCTTTGACACAATACTACAAATAACAACACAACCCTTTAATTACTATAAAAAACAATTAATCATTAGATACATTCCATTCACTGCTAACACAAGCACTTCTCACTCCTCTTTCCATCAACCCATTCATCCATCAGTCAACCTGCCCACCAATCCATCATTCCATCCACCCACCAACCCATGCGCCCGCCCACGCACCCAACCGTCAGTGGAATTAACAACTTTGGTCACATCTCTTCCTTTATCTGTGAATTCGTTCACTGGCTCCCAGCACCTCAAAGAATTAGTTTCAAGACCTGTGCGTTGATAAGTAACTGTCTCCTCGGGTCTGCCCCGCCTACCTTCTACCCCTCTGCAATAGGGTCTCCTCTATTCCACACCGGGCCTCCCCTTGTTCCTCTGTGCCCTGCCATGGCCCAATACTGCAGCTTCGCCTATGTGGGTACCACCAACTGGAACAGTTTCCTCTCCAGAAGGAGCTGCTCTCTTTTCCCCCTATTGCCTCCTGGAGGTGCCTGACGGCTTTCCTGTTCCATGTTAAGCTATATGATCTCGAGTGGTGCTATATAAGTGTCCCAGTTACAATTACAAATTCACTCACCCACCCATAATTCCACCCACTCATAATTCCACCCACCCATAATTCCACTCACCCATAATTCCACCCACCCATAATTCCACCCACCCATAATTCCACCCACCCGTCCGTCCACTCATCATTCCATCCATTCAAATGCATAAACGTAGACATAATTCTGCCAAATGGAGGCTAAAGCAACAGAATCTCATTTTGAAGATGACAATGTCCATTACTTACAGTCCTGTTGTCTTTCAAGCTCCGTTTCCAGTTTCTCAATATGTTGATTCTTCTCTTTCACTATCGACGTCAACTCTACCAAATGCACAAGACAAAAATCAAACTCTAGCAACTGAAACATTCATTCATCTGTTCATTCGTTCATGAATTTAATTAATCAATTCATTCATTATTTAGCGTCTTCGTCCATTCACTCATTCATTTTATCAGACATATATTAAAGAACCTCAATGCAAAATAAACCTAAATTAAACCAAATATTACAGTCAATGCCTTCTATATGTTTCTAAAGGCATTGCATAAACTATCAAAAAACAAGCACAAAGCAGTATAGATAATTGCATAAGAATCAATCGTCACCAAGTTCCTTACCCGTCAATTTAGCTTCAAACATCTTCACTTGTTGCGTCCGCCTTAGAAGCATTTCCGCCAGTTCCTCCTTTGACGCATTTTCTATGGACTGAAAATAAATGACATGGAAATAATGACCAACCAGTAATTACTCAGTATTGATGATCATAAAATAATGTCCTAATGACCAGAAAATAAATCATGTAATAATAACAAAGAAAAATTGACCCAGAAATAATAATGACCAGGAAATAACATCCAAGAAATAATGACCACAAAACAATTATATAAGATTATCAAAACCCATATTTAACCCCACAACTGCATTTTTGAAAGACATAGACAACTACGTTGGTTGAAATTTACCTCATCTGGCACGACTGAGGCGGGTCTATCGATCTCTTTCTCTCTGCTCTGAACTTCCGCTTCAAGCGAAGATGTACTGGTTCTCTTGTGTGCCTGATAATCTAATGAAATAACAGGGAATCAGCCTAAAAACATTCTTTAGCATGATATTCAGCAATATCAGACAGGACCATGGCCAATAACTGGTAAGAAAGAGTTAGTGAAACTGAGGAAGTTAGTTCGACTCCCATATCCCCCATAAGATTGACCAGTCCTTCATTGGCCAGGCAGTGGCATTGTCAAATCTTTGTAGTGAATGAAAGTTTATAAATAACATGATACATAATGAGACAGTCGCCTTGCAAGGTTTCTGACAGTTAAATTCGACTCTTGTCATCAACCATTCGTACTACATACGAGTAATCATACCGCGAATTGTCAGTTTAAAATAAAGCGAAAACTATCATTATTATTATTATTAGGTGACAACTTACAAGTAATTTCAAAGTGTACACTGAAATAGTTGCTTGTTTTAGTGTACTTATATGGAGATCTGCTTCCAGTCATGCTTCGACAAAACAGTTTCAAGTGTTTGTATAAGTGTGTGTTTGCCAAACGTAGCATTTAAAACGCAATGTAACAGAGCAGTATGCAAATGAAAGTACTCTTTGGTATGTGTAACATAATTACTAATTCTGTATAATTGCTTCATTGTTTACATGAGTTTAACAAGCTAATATTCACCTGCATTGTGAACATAACTTAGATTCACAGATTTTGTGCCTGGCCCAACTTCAACTAAACTGGATGGTGGCTGCTTCTCACCAGGCTCCGTACCACTGATGCCACCCTCATCCTGAATCCTCTTCTTCAGTTTAGCAAACATCACTCGTACCCTTTAAAGATAATTATGTTAGAATTCTGTTAAGCACGTTAGTGTAATGTTAGTTATTGAACATTTTCTCATAATCTGTAACATGGAAATTCGGTTTTCAATATTGTGGTTTTATAACGCCAGAATAATCATAATTATTATATGGCACATATAAAGCCTAAAGCTGGTGTTGGGAAGATCGTAAAACATGTCACTGGGCGAAAGTTATTCTTATAATAAAATAAGATCTATTTGACATAAACGTCATGCGAAAATACGTCAATTAGTAGCCAGTTTTAGTAACTGGTCGATTAAATATAGCCAAAATCATACTGATGTCTTCGCGTTAGATTTCTAATATTTTGACTCGGCTGATTAACGAACTTGACACTTTTGTCTCATTAGAATCTTAACTTTAGCCAAGAATGATAAAACTCACAAAATATATGTGATTTCACCAAAATGTTTCACTGTTTATTCGAACGAATCACTGATAAATAATGTGTACACATGCAGACGTTAACGTGGCGTGCACTTCCGCTAGCAAATGGGCGTACGCATGGTAAGTATGTAAACTGCACAGGTCGGTTTTTGGTTTGATGTTGTCGACTTGTCTATCATGGATTCATAGGATTCAAACCAGTCACTGAAACTATAAAAAAACAAGCGCCGAAACTATCCGATCAATTGAACGTATGCAGATTTTTTGATACAACATCGAGTTTCACTGTTGTCCGAGATGCAGCCTTTTTTATTTAATGCTTCACATTTTCACTATTGTGCTTTGCAATTCAGATGAAAGTGTAAGTCGTCCGTTACACCCCGCTTCATGAGTGTAAGAATTACTCTGACAAGATACAGTTGATTATTATGAGTTATGAATCAACTGTCATCTTTTCTTTTAGCTATCCATGTTTGATTTCAGTGAGAATTTACTTTACCATAGTTATCTTTATGATTTACGAAATGAATAAGAGTTACTTGCCGGATCTTTGTTGTAAAAACATGCGTTTTTGATTAAATTTGTGCAGAAACAGTTTCTAAATATGATTTAATGAATTCAGGACTGTAAGCAGGGCGCCACATAATAGGGGAGCCATGTTGAAATTCAGTGATCTTGTTGCCGTGCTTTTTGGCGATGTTTTTGATTGACAAAATACAATATGATTTTAAAAGTACAAATATTCACAAATATGATTTGAATAAATTAATCAGATGTATAAAATTTAATATCTGTTTGTTTGCGTACAAGCTCGTCATACTGTGTACGGTTCTACATTATTTTTTCGTTTGATAGTTTAACTATACTTGCTAAGGAATTAACAAAATTACTGATCGATAGCGACGAGTAGGGCATGCTTCTGACGAATTGAAAAAAATGTAAATCTTTGAAAATTTTTCAGCACCCACTAACGCCAAGTCAATTTGTCTGGCACAATATCTATACTAAAATGTCCGCAATTAGCACTTGAGCTGCTCTGTTCCTTCCATTTCCATATCAATATTCGGGGAAGTCAAGCTGAGGTGGTAGTGTATTGCTACGGTAGAAATCGTTGGTGTGGTGGCCATGGCATGGTGCTGAAGTAGAGGATAGGATAGCTTGATGAGTTCGGTTTTTAGTCACGTGCGGATAGGGCAGAGGAGAGCACAAGCGAAGGAGACATTAAATTAAGAGGTGAGATAGGAGGATGAGTGCATTGGATGAGGATTTTTTTTAAATTAGCTGGTGCTGCAGCTAATTTCAAAGAGGATATGACTGGAGGCTGAGATTGAGAAAAATATAATAATGGTTAATAACTGATGAATGTAAGAAGGTTGAGAGGTTTTAGTGCATTGTGGGTAAGAGATGAAATTTTGCCATGGATGTACAGGGGACTTTTATCCATTGAAGTGTTTTAGAACAGGGGCGGCGATGATTGGGAGTTTTATTGACCGCGGGCACAATAACACTACTGTGCAGGTGTTTTATGTGAGATAAGTAACTTCAGTATATAAAGGAATTACAGTGGACAAGAATGAACAATTGAGGTGACTGTTGTGCAGTTGAAGTATTGGCACAACATAATAGTTTACTCATAGAACACGTACTAGAAAATACAAATGCTTTGTCGTAGTAGACATTCCTCGTCAATACATATATAGCTTTAATCAGAGAATTTTCCTAAGGATCTTTGCAATAACTTAACTTAATATTCCATGATTGCTTCATAAAACGTTAATATGTAAGGCTTAGTCAGTGAATTTTCCCAGAAGTCTTTTCAACAAATGAATGTAATATTCAACGATCAGTTGATAAATAGATCTCTTTGACGTTGTAGTTTTTGTCGAACTGAATGAAGAAAGATGACTGCTGACCTCATCAGCCTGGGCGCTGGTGGCCGTCGTAAGCAGATGATGGACCAGGTGAGTCCATTCAAGGTGGCCTTGTTGGTGGTTATTGAAGAACACTGCAAGATGATGGGAGACAAGAGCAACGAGATCAACACCTTTGGAAAGCAGGAAGACAACTCATACACGGATGCAGAGGAATGCACGCTCATGATTACCATGCTACAGATTGTCCAGGTCATTGTAATGTAACTCACGTTGAGATGCCACTGAAAGGTGCTATATAAATGCTAGGATTCATGCATTCTTCATGGAATTGCATTGTATGATATTGAATCAATGAAACTTTATATAGCTCCTATTCAAGAAATCTATTCAGAGGCGCTCTATGTGTAATACATGATACATTAAATATCATTTCAACAAGTGTTAGAACAGTTAGTAAAAACAGTGCACAGTTAGAAGAGCCTCCAATGTTTGGCCCTCGCACAAGCGTGGAACCATCCAATAAATTCCCGTCAACAGCTGATAGATGGCATATATATGGTATTATATGCATTGCGTTTTCATAGGTGAACTATATCTAGAGCCCTTTCAGTGAGCTGCTCATTGGATTTTGATTTATTTAGGCTATATTGTCAGTTTTAATGTACGTTATATAATTTTTATTTGATAATAATATATTTTCTTTTTAATAATGAGCATATTCACTGAATGATGTTCTTTTTCTTCTTTGTGTTTCAGGGTCCCGATTTGGATCTGATTGACCTGATAAAAAAACTTCAAGCTGTTGCAAAACCAGGTCTGTTGGCTGCCATGACAAACAGGTCAGGTTCAAAAATATCTACAAAACGAGAATTCCACTCTTTGATCTAAGCTTATTATGAATCGCTGCATAGACTGCCTTTCAAATGAATCTCAAATCAAAGATATCCAAACTGCCTTCTCTCTATGGTCTATCTGGTATTCACACTTGAATATCCATTTTTAACTCTCTGGACAACCCTTCTGATTTGATGCAGCACTGTGTAGGTAGCTTTATACAAGTCCGTCATTCACAATAATTGGGAATGATTGATGCTGGGTCCTTGGCTTCGATCTTTAATAAATGTACAATAATAATAATCTTAAACTAATAATTACCTAAATCACGTGACCTACGTGTGTCTGTCCGATGGCGTGTGATTTGACATCGCGTGATTGGACATCGCGTGATTGGACATCGCGTGATTGGACATCGCGTGATTGGAGAGTGCTGCAATCGTTGCTGATGACCTAAAGCTGCCTTCATCAGTCACGATACAACGTTTCAATGCTATATTGCGTTTCATGGTTAGTTTGTGCTGCTGGATCTTGCGAGGGATAAGTCTTTCCATAAAACCATCTCTCTCTATCTCTCTCCGGAGAATAGTGTTATGAACCTGGGGATCAGTATTTACCTCGGGTATTAAAATAAAAATAATAATAATTATAATAAATGCATAATGATAATAATAAATGCATGATAATTATAGTAATATAGTAATAAAAAAATGCATAATCATGATGATAATAAATTAGCAATGATAATGATAATAATAAATGCAGATATTCTGATTATTGTTGTTTTAGGCTGAAGGAGATTTGTAATGATGGCGTGCATGTTCTGTTCGACCTGATGCAGACCATTCCAGTTAACCTCGTGACAGGCGGATCATCCGCTCCTCTCCACAAGACGAGCATTCTTGGTAATCATGATTTGATTCATTTATAAAATTTATTCTATTAAATTAGAATGGATTGAGTTTTAATCAGAATAGATTTAATTGAATTATGATAGACTAGCTGGGGAACTCGGCGTTGCACGAGTTGAGACAGGTTTTTGGCCCTGGAGAGCAGGAAGAGGGTGGCCACGGGGCTCACCAACCCCTCTACTGGGTGTCCCAGGTGTTCCCTGAGCGAACGGTGAAGGTTTCGAGTCAGTGGATGTAAAAGTGTGCAAATGCATCAACGAACTGACAGACTGTATACGTGCTACCTGTACGATACCTCCCAAACCGTCCATTCATTCATGGCTGTGTAAAAGAAGAAGAGATGTGGCAGACAGATGTCACGTGCACATGTCGGGTGTTTCGTCAACATGCTCCTGGCGACTGAGAAAGAAACTTTCCTTGGGTTTTTTTTTTCTGAGACAGGTTTTTGGCCCTGGAGACCAGGAAGATGGTGCTGTGGGGTTCACCAACCCCTCTACTGGGTCTCACAGGTGTTCCCCTAGCCAACGGCAAAGGTTTTGAGTCAATGGCTCTAAAACTGTGTCAATGCATAATGCAGACAGCATATTCTCTTTATATAAATTAGAGTAAATTGAATTGAATTAGAGTGCTTTGTTGTACTGTTGGATTTTATCAGCCTATTGGTGAAGACTTTCAGCAACAGAGGAAAGGCAAATGCTCAACTGAACCATTCCCTCATGAATTGAAACTGTTGCTGTGGCTACTGTTGCCATAGGAACGATCGTCATGGGTGCTGTTGTCTGCAGTTGTTGATTGAATTGTTTTATTAGGTTTTCCTCTTGAACCATAAAGACCTAGAAACTCTAACCTCCGTCCGTCTTCTGTTTGTGATCCGATCGTTTAGGTCTGTTTGTACGACGTGTCTGTCTCGCTTTTGAGAAGCTTTCATTCTACCACGTCACGAAACTCTACAGCCGATTCTGTGCGATGTATCGCGAGGTCCTGAACGAATGTCATCAGATCCAGGGCATCCAGGATATGTCGAGTTTCAGAGACAGCTCGATGAGATTGATCGAGATGGTCGAAGATAAAGAAGAAGGCAAGGACAAGAAAGCATTGTTAGTAATTCCCTCTGTTATCTCGTTGACTTAGATATGTGATTGATTGTTTTTTAATGACGCTTTTGAGGCGCCTACTGTGGATTTTTTTATCAGATTGCATTGTCATATTTTGTGCTAGACTACAACATATTCGTTCATTCATTCATTCAAAAATTTATATAGCACTCTCCACTATTCAGAGCACTATTTGATATCGATTTGCATTGCATTGAATTTATGTTGTATTGTGTACTATTGTGGAATAGTGCCCTGTGCTGTATTACTCAAATGAGCACTTCGTGGTATTCCACACTATAAACTTCTGTAGTTGTACTTACCTGCAACACAATGAAAGCTGCCGAATTAATTTGTTTAACTACGTGTTATCAAATCTCATTTATTCTTGAAATTTAAGGCACGTGCTGGATTTTTGTTTGCATGCAGGTCATGCATTATGCTTAGCTTTCGATGTTCGTATATTTTCAGAGATGTTATCGACGTCGGAAAATATTCGCAGAGGCAGGCCGAGTACTTTATCGCCCAACAGGTTTGTTGGTTTCATGTCGTTGATTCATGTTGCTAAGCTGTGGTTGTCATAAGAACTGTTGCTAGGCTGTGGGTGTCATAGGAACTGTTGCTAGGCTGTGGTTGTCATAAGAACTGTTGCTAGGCTAGGCTGTCAGGTTGCCATATGAACTATTTTTAAGCTGTGGTTGTCATAGGAACTATTTTTAAGCTGTGGTTGTCATAGGAACTATTGCTAGGCTGTGGTTGTCATAGGAATTGTTGCTGTGACAACTGTTGTGTGAAGGCATTTCATAGGCTTAGATGTCTTGGTGTTTTACTGCACAATTTCTTCAAGTGTTCGCCTTTCTGTTGCTAGATTTCTGTTGCCATAGGAACGATTGCTATGGCTACTGTTGTCAGTTGTTCACCGAATTGCTTTGTTAGGCTTTCCTGTTGAACCATAACGAATTGAAGGCTCTGTCGCCCCTCGAACTGCAGAAGAAGATTCGGGAGCTGTTACACTCGAATCCGGACTTTGCAGAAGCTGTAAGCATCTCCTTTGTAAAAATATTCTCGTAATTAGTCGCACATTCTGTATTATTAGGAAGAAGCATTGAACCATATTTGTGTAGCATTTCCACCCAACCCTAGATCACATGACTTTCGATCTGTTAGAAGTTCCCATCTGGCTTTAGCCATAAGTAGTTTAAATTGGTGCTATATAAAATAATACATAGAGATATACACACTCATACATACACATGTGTGCATGCATTCCATACACATGTGTGCATGCATTCCTCATCACATACATTCGTGCATACATCGTCCCTTTTACAGCTGCACGTTTCACAATGTCCAGCTAGGGACGTCGATGGAGAGGACTGGCCACCCACCCTTGTATGCTGAGGCCAAGAAAAATGAAGTGGCTCACATTTCATGCCTATGACTACCTTGTGGCTAGCTTAAGGAAGGTGTTTTTATACATATTTTACAAGACACGATCAAATTTTGAGAAACCAACAACAAGCTTAGGAAGCACGTGCTTCAAGTCAACTTCTTTAAGATCAATAGACGGAGATCGCATCATTTCGTATCTTTACATTTATATAGTGCCTATTGCAAAATAACTATTCAAGGGATGCTGCCTTTCTAGAATATGCTATATTGATGCATTATTTAGAAAAAGGTGCTATATAATACGTTGCTAAATGATGGGTTTCTTTTACGTTACACAGCACTTTCTCAGCTACATGAATTACCTGCGAATTAACGAGTACTGTGGCGCCCTCAACAGTCTCTACGAGTATTTCGATCGGTGCCAGACGCTTCCCACGCCGGCGACCGGATCGACACGATCGAAGACGACGTCGATCGAAGAAGACTCGCATCTGCGTAATCATCGATACGCCGCTCTCAGCATTGCGGCCGTCGAATATCGATTTGGACATCGGTGATTATTTTACGATTTTCGGGTTTTTATCTAAGATTTCTGAGTGTATTTGGTTATGAGAAAGGTATAAAAGGTGCTACTAACTGACAAAACAATGTTGTTTCTGGTTGGTGTTGTAACTCTTCCAGTCTGCCTATTGCTTTTGATGATTGCCCAGCTTTAAATGTGCACATCTGAACTTAGTAATGAGGGAATCTTATTAGTTTACAGTTGTGTTGTATAATTGCTTAGGTGAAGTTTTTTAAGCAGATTGGATTGTTTTGCATTTTAAATCGAATTCTATTGTTGGCTTGTTGTTGTTGAGCTCTGATTAGTTCCATTGGATAAATGATTGATTGATTGTTGGGATGATTTATTGTTTGATTTGTTGATTGGATGATTGATTCATTGTTTGACTGATTGATTGCATTACTGATGAGTGATTGAAGTAAGCACAAAACTGGAATCACAAGAAGTATGCAGTGTAAATGACCACTTAGAATTTGATTGACTGACTTTTGAGTGGTTGATTCTAGTTGATTGTCTGAACGTTTGATGGCGTGATTGATGATCGATTATTTGTTTGAATGATTGCTGGTTGATCGATCGACAATTGATCCTTGATCGTCTTGGATGTTGACAGGAAGGAGGCGATCGCCGCAGTCCAGGAGGCGATCAAGCTCGCGCAGGAGTCAAATGACTCAGTGTGTCTACAGCATGCACTTGTAAGGGCCTCTCATAATTGCCAGTATGTGGGTACTAGTTTTAGGCACATATATTAAGGTACTAAGTCCGTATTGTATATACGAATATATATAGTGCCTCTCAGTGCACACCTATCGGAGGCACTTAGAGTACGAAAGAGATCCAAAGAAAATAAATTGGTCGATTGAGACAATGGAATGCGACACTTGGCTCACCAGATGGAGCTAGTGCTCTGCATTATACATGGGTGATCCTAAGCTTAGATTTGCTTTCTTATACGTTAATATATGTACTTTTGTACTGTAATTTAAATCCTGGTACTCACTGTTACTAAGCCACTGATTCTATTCTAAGTACTGTATTCAACCAATTTTATATTTCAGCATTTCTTTGTATGTAGTGCTAAACTGCGGATATGTGAGATACTGTTTGTATTCAGGTACCAATATTAACAGTATACGGTGTCGGATGTGGTACTCATTGGTACTGGTTTTTCTTTCCTCAGGTATGGTTGCATCGTCTCGGAATACACAATGAAGGCGGCGTCACTTTCATGCTCGATAAGCTGGTGACGGCTTCCGGAGAACTGAGTTTGTGGGTGAGTTTGATTGTCCTGGTTCTATTCTGGTCTGATTCTGAGGTTTAGAATTATGGGAAAATGATGTTTTAATGACCTCTTCCTCATTTTGATTTAATAATGAAGCATCTAATATGCTTGCAAGGCGAGTAATTCCGAATCTTAAATGGCTAGACATGAGTGTGTATATATATATATATATATATATATATATATATATATATATAGAGTTTGTTTATGATCTCTTAATGTTACAGAATCTCAACTACTTGTGTAGCATTTTTCAAATCAAGGGTTAAGCTTGGCATCAATTTGTTTGCTTTAAAATATTTGTTATAAGAATGAAGTTATTTAAAACATTACATTTGGTGCGTTACATTACGCTGTGTGCGTTTGTTGTTTTCAGTGCGTCTTGTCCCTTGGAATTCAGTCGTTGGTGCGACACAGCATGCTGAGCTGTGTGCTGCCATCATCGTACGTTTGCACACAAATCTATCGTAAATCTATAGACATTTAGTCTTTGACTATTTAGGCATGGTGTTTATTGCTGCTGCTGCCTGGTGGATAATAGGAAGAAAAAAGGTCCAGAGGGCAAAGGGTTTGGCAGTTTGCAGGAAAGGAGTTCTCAAACAGATGGAAAGTAATATTTTTCCTCAGACTCAAGAAATTTATGAGTATTTTTCCTGTCTATGGAACAGCCTTTGGTACTATACAAGATCCATAGATGGTTGGAATCCATAGAGACAGTTTATGTATGTGCAACTATTGGTGTCAGTTACCAACAGAAACATCTGCGGACACATTACACAATGTTCACACGTACATGCATACATTGACATATGTGCGCATAGCATTATTATGTGGACAATGAAGCCAGCAAGCGTGTTGTGTCCTTTGTTCCTTCTACCAACTGTTCCTTCTGTCAATTGTTCCTTCTGTCAATTGTTCCTTCTGTCAATTGTTCCTTCTGTCAATTGTTCCTTCTGCCAACTGTTCCTTCTGTCAACTGTTCCTTCTGTCAATTGTTCCTTCTGTCAATTGTTCCTTCTGTCAATTGTTCCTTCTGCCAATTGTTCCTTCTGCCAATTGTTCCTTCTGCCAATTGTTCTTTCTGTCAATTGTTCCTTCTGCCAATTGTTCCTTCTGCCAATTGTTCCTTCAGTGTCTTTGAGTTCCTCATAAAGAGCGACATCGTCAACACTCAGCATTCGTTGTCCGATCTGACAACGATTGGTTTCGCTCAGAAGGCGTCGCTCTGGAACGCGTACGGCTTCGGTGAGATGTGTCTCGTCAACAGTCAACTCATGCTCAACCTGAGCGCTCAGGAGTCGAGCGTCAACCACAACGCCGAGTCAGAATGCCTCGCGCTCTGCCACGTTGCGCGGTTTCACGCCGATCAGGTGAGCTCCTTTTTAGTCTTGTGCTCACTCTGCTCTCTGCTGCTCCTTATGCTATCGTCTGCTCAGTAATCCATCTTGTACTCACTGTGCTCCTTTATGCTCTCTTCTGCTCTTTTCTGCTGACTGTTGCTCTTCTGCTCTTTTCTGCTCACTGTTGCTCTTCTGCTCTTTTCTGCTGACTGTTGCTCTTCTGCTCTTTTCTGCTGACTGTTGCTCTTCTGCTCTTTTCTGCTCACTGTGATATATTTTACTCAGTGTTCTAACTTGTACTCACTGTGCTCTGATCTGCTCAATGTTCTATCTTGTACTCACCGTGTTGATGAGCTCACTGTGCTATTTACTGTTCAACTTCTGCTTAGTGTTCTTTCTAACTTCTGCTCAGTGTTCTAACTTGTACTCACTGTGCTCTCTTCTGCTCACTGTTCTATCTTCTGCTCACTGTGCTCTATTGTCTCTCTTTGTCGTACTTGTTGGCTACTTGAGACTCGAGTGCCCTCTAGCGGTGAAATTTCTTCCTTTTCAGGGATTGTACGGCATCGCCTACGAAATCCTTGGCTCTGCGAAATCTCGTTTTCCGCAGTCGTCACAGTTTTCCTCCATCTGGATTCAGTGTGAACAGCAACTGAACTTTGACCTTGCCCTGTTGCGAGGGAAGCAGGGTCAGGCGGAAAAGGCCATCAGCAGCTTAGCAACCGTCAATGCCTTGGAGGCCAGCTACTGGTGAGAGACCGCTTGACCAATACAGTGAATATATTAAGTGCAGTATAGATAAATAAATATGGTAATTAAAATAGTCAATATATAAACGACAATCGACCTAACTAAAAACACAAATGCTGTTCCTTAGTTACTGTAGTACTTAATAGTTACTACTTCATACTGTAAACTGAGTCAAAAGTTTCACAGATTCATAAAAATTGCTTGTTTAAATATTTGAAACTCGGACTTGGTACAACTCAACCTGTAAAACTCGGTACTCGGCCGGAAATTGACACTCGACTCATCGCTAGTCTTCATGATCAAATAAATCAAATTTATTGAAACCATCGTGCCACATTTACAAAAGATTAGCAAATAGAAGTACATTGTCAAATAAATAGAAATTAGTTCAATTGAAGCCAACAATAAAATTATACAATTGAAAATAGAGATGATCAACAGGAGTTCCAAAGGGGTTTGAACCCCGCTAAAAGGAACCCCTAATTTCCCTGTACAACAAAACTACGAAGATGACGAGTTGAGATGAAAGGTACTAAAATAAGCATAAAGCAAAATATTTTTTTTTAAATAACCGAATTACTAATTCTGTTCGTCAGGTGGTACATTCAATGCAAAAAACCCTTGAATTTGACAATGATTACAGATGAAACAATAAAACTATTAAAACACAATAAACAGGATTGAAAAAGAAGATAAATGAAACCATAACCAATCTTAAACTAAAGAGTTCCTGTCCCTCTCTCAATCCTCATCACCACATTTTTAATAATACGCCAAAAACAATGTGACAAACTGTTACAAATGCGAGAAAATAAAACCAGATAATATGTGTAGATAATCTCATATTTAATTGATAAACGTTATTTTATTGGCATCGGTGGGTTTGTAATCATGGACTCAGTGCCTTGCTCTGAACAGATGATCTAAAGAGAAGGAGTTCAAGAGAAGGAGTTTAAGAGAAAGAGTTTAAGAGCGCTCTTAAACGAATTATAACTAGGAGAGTTTCTAACTGCAACAGGAATTGCATTCCAAACAAGCGGGCCAATGGACTTAATAAAGAATTTTCGTGTATTAGTTCTAGAAGCCAAAACTCGATAGCCGGAGGATATGATTCTAATCTGTAATGAATTAATTATGTAGCGCCATGTGTCATGCTGTCAATGCACAGCGTTCAAACTGGACTGGGGCGTTTGGTATGTATGCTAAGACAAGACCAAAATACGATAATACGACGTCTTCCACATAACTGTAAGGAAATTCGATCGTATGGGCTTTTTTAAAACCGTGCTGCCACCTGGCGAATCAAGGTTAAACATTTATAGTAAACACGCGTCTTGTTAGGACAGCCAGTTGATTATGATTTAATTCAGTTCCAATCGATTAGTTTATTGAAATTAATGCGAATTTTGCAGTAATATAAATAGATGTTTATTTAAAATATACTTACATAGCTATGATGCGTTAGAAAACTATTTTCGACTGAAAATAGCCTGTAATGGCACATTATTCAATTGCATTTCAACACCATTTTTACGCTGTTTTCGACGAAATATTATCCACTGTTCATAATGAATTGATTATGCAGCGCTATGTTATTTCTGTTGATGTGCGGCGTTCAAGCTGTACTCGTTTAGCATCTCAGGCAGTGCCAGCGTCGTTAAATTGCAACAGCCCTAAGGTCAAAAGAACTGATCTGGTTTGACCCCACGTTCCTGGACCATTTGGTTTTACCCTTCGCTGATGTCTTATTAATGGATGACCCTCTGAACGTCTGTCAGTTTTATCGGATGATGATATTCGTTTTGAGTTATTTCAAAAATTTACCAAGCCCAAATGTTATACCGCTGATTCATCGTGGCTTAAATAGAATTTTTAGGTATGTGTTAGAATGTTATTCAATCAGACTTTGCGGTGTTAAATTTATATTCTTGTACAAAAATCTTGATAGTCTCTCCCATATAATTTTCATTGTCCTTCATGGGCCCCTGGTCTTTAAATAGACCATAGTGACGTAAAATGGGAGGTAGAAACAGAGGACTCCGTAACCTACATGGTTGTGGTTCCTATCGATGTTCTGTAGGAGGATCTCAGAGGATCCTACAGTTCTTCATTGTAGGTGGTGGTAGTTGCAGTTTAAAAACTGTGTGGTAACAATGACCATTAGAGTCGCCCTCCTCTATCCAAGCTTGGGACTGGCACTGGCAGAGTACAACCAGTGGAGGAATTAGAAGACTACCTTCGTGCAGTTTTTTTTAGAATTATTTATATTGCAACGTGCTGTCAATGCGCAGCGCTCTTGATTGGACTCCGAGAAGTTTGGTGAGTATTCCAATACAAGGCTATACGACGACGTCTGCCGCGAATGTAGAAATGCGATCCTGTGGGATTTTTCTAAACAGCGCTGCCACCTAGCGAATCAAAGTGAAATTTGTGTACTGGAAATGTTTCACTTTGATTCGCTAGGTGGCAGCGCTGTTTAGAAAAAGCCCACTAGATCGAATTTCTGCAGTTGCGGAAGACGTCGTATTTTAGCGTTGTATTGGCAGACGGGACAGGACAGCCATACTGAATTTGTAATGCAGTTCAAAATTTGAGCCAGCGCCAGAGTATTTCTGTTTTGAAAACGAAAATTGGATTTTTCCATTTGCAAAACGACAATCCACCTAACTTAAAAATGTTACTTGTTGTACTTGCTAATTTGTAGTGTAAATGGAGGCAAACCCAAAAGGTTCAGGAAAATTGTGTAAACTGCCTACTAAAATTCAGGAGAAGGAGACTTTCTAAATATTAAAAACTCTCATTCGGTGCAACTCAACTAATAAAACTCGGTACTCGGCATGAAATTGACACTCGATTCATCCCCTTGAAAATATTCCCTTTGACATTCAGTTGTGACCTTGGCGTAGATCTTGCCCCAATATCTATCAGTCTGTTTCCAACATCAGCACTGTAATTACGACTGAAACAAGCATTGCTATGTTACAGCCGATGCCTAGCAATGATCGACAAGGGCGAAGGTGGAAGGGCGCTTCAACTCATTGAGAATCTAATGGAGGAATGTCGAGAGGTGGAGGGAACAACAAACCCACTGACAAACCTCACCGTACGGTATGTATTACATTATGGTATGTATTACATTACGGTATGTATCACATTACGGCATGTATCACATTACGGTATGTATCACATTACGGTATGTATTATATTACGGTATGTATTACATTACGGCAACAGTGACACCATAGATAATTTTAATGAATATTTTGAATTTTATTTTTATTTGAGGCATGTATAATCCTTCAGGTGGCATAAAAATGTTGCAGAGACTGTTAATGTTAATTAATTATTTTCAATTATTTATTTTTTTATTTTATGAAGTTTTTTAGTTTTTTTAGATGTTCTGTTCGTGCATCTGGTTTTAAGAAAATGGATTGACCAAAGATTAGTTGCAGTTTGACGACATTGCGTGGTAACAAAGAACGTTAGCAACACCCTCTTCCTTTATCCAGGCTTGGGACTGGCACTGTCAGAGTGAGAAGAGTGGTGGAGTTTTGAACAAAGAAGTGATTGCTTAGCTAGCAAGTTTCACTTGGGTGATATTGATTTTAATTTGTTTTTTGTCGATTCTGTGATTCAGGTTGCTCTGGTTGAAAGGGAACATCCTGTGCTCGAAGGGCGATGCCACTCTATCGATCCATCCGTTGATCGAAGCGATCAACATCTCCCGACGATCGTACCTCTCTCACATGTCGGCCATTGGCATGCTCCATCTGGCGTTTGCTCAGGTAACTAAACCTACCTGCTGTGATTAATTGAAAATATGACAAAACAGATGAAGAAGTCCCATCAGTCAGCTGTGGGGCAGCCATTGGTATGAAGTGTTGCCGTCTCTTCTTCCCACCAACAGTGTACGATTATTGTACTCGACTGTAGATGCGTTGGCTATGGATGCACGTGGAACGGAAATCTTGAACCAAATTTCTGCCACTATAGAGATTGGTTTGCATAAAAATGAGCTATAGAAGTTATGATTACGACTGCATATGCTCCTATGGTCGTGCTATATAAATGTCAAAATGAATTGCGATCGACAACGTAAGCATGATTATGTTGTGGGTAAGTATGAACGGACGGTTGCAAGTTATTACAGGAGTCGAAGTTAACCGTCGGCAGCCATGCAAGGCGTCCATCACGCCTTCTGCCAGCGAGTGGTTTGACTCGGTTACTCAGTCATTCGACGTTGTTGTCCAATATATTCCGTTGTTGCATTCTGTTGTCTTTTGTGTTGTCTTTTATATAATGTTGTCCTGTTGCATTACATTTGCTTGTTGCTGCATTCTCTTATGTCGTTGCATCCTGTTGCATTTTTTTATTGCAGTACTGCCTCGGAATGCCGAAGCAGGCAACGGGGCTGATCGAGGATGTCTTCGTTTCGATCATGTCGCACGGAAGCACACTTGATCAGGAACGAGCCAAGTTCCTACTCGTCCGCTGTCAAGTGGCGACTGCTCGCAACGAATCCATAGTGGAACGACAACGAGGTTGATTACCCATTTATTTAGTTTAATTTTTAATTTATATTTTTTTTATTTATCTTAATGTATGTTTTTTTATTGTGCATTGTTGATTAATCGTATATTTATTTTATTTAGTGACTTTATAGATTGTTTATTTTGCGTGTGTATTGTTTTTATATAGAGCCAATTTAAGTCAGAGGCACCCGACCTGCAGTAAGAGTTACTTTACGGACCAAGAGGGTGGTAGTGTAACAGAATTGATTAATTGTTGACGGTGCTTGTTATGAGTGAGCCTCTCAGAGCAGTTACTATTTGTTTGTTAGCTGATCATTAAAAGTGTGTTGGGCTTGGGTTAGTAGTGTGTTGGGCTTGGATTTGTAGTGTATTGGCTTGGGTTAGTAGTGTAGCGGTTGTGCGGCTTGCTCATAAGTTATTGTTTGTCGTTTTCAGTGTTGTCATCTTCATGTGAGAAGCTGGCAATCATCACTGAGGCATTGAGACGACTGGAGGCGCTTCGAAGAGTCAAAGAAGTCCTCTATTTCAGGGTAACTTCAGTGCATTACACAGTTTCATAAAAGGCACCTCATAAATTATCAGCTACATACATACGTTCTTACATACATGCATATGAAAGCATATACCTACATAATGTGGATGGATTAAGGAATTAAATTCCTACGTAGCACAATATATATACGTTATATGGAGAAATGTGTGATCTGTGTTTGGATGGATCAATAGATGCTTGGGATTAGATTAGTTTGTTGGTTCGTTTAATTACTTTGCTAATTAAATTATCCCTTCTATGCAGACAGAATCGGCCAATGGTGCATCAGAACCAAGCCTTTATCGTGTCAGCCAGAGATAACCTTTGTTGGATATGGATTTGGAAATATTGTCTATATGTACATTTGTGTGAAGTAATGTTAGAAGAAAATTTACAGGTTTTGCTGTTATTTATATGATAATGAATGCCTTCATCTATGATTTCTATCGATTAGATTTATAATATAAACAAGGAGCTTTACTCATGTGGGTCCCTCCAGTTGGAACAGTCTCCCATTCCCCTTTGGGTGTAGCAACTTGAACTTTCCTCTGTTCAGTTTCGGAGGCGCTTGAAGGCCTTCCTATTTACAACCTAGCCTTTGACTTGGGTCGGGAGCGCCACTGATTTTGAAGACCGCTTTAAAATTGTTCAGTTTCAATTACAATTCCAACATGATGGACGCCATGCATGGCTGCCGAAAGTTAGAGAAACTCCTGTAATAACTAGTCATTATATGTTCATGCTGTGCTTTTAATCATACTGCGGTTTGTCAGTTTGAAATTAAACGATGATACAGTATTTTATTATGAACAGTGTCGAATTCTGAACGAGTTGGGTCAAATGGACGAACGAAACAAATGCGCTCTGGAATTTCGACTTTTGGATGAACGATATCCAACGTGGCACGAACTGACTTTCGGTTTGCTGTGAGGTGCAGAGTCCGGCGTTTCAAACGCCCTTCTTGATCTCCACCGTCGACTATACCACATGCATTTTGATGTCTCAAAAGTCAACTGTATCAGATGTGTTTTTCAAGTCCCAGTCAACTTTGTCAAATGCTTTTCAATGATCTACTGCATTGTAAGTCTTTGAGTGGAATTGGAATGTGAGGGTTGGTGGTTAGTGCCCTAGGAAATTGCATCAGTTGGGTGAGTGTTTTTACCCATCTGCAACATAGTATCCTGTCTGATGATGATAATGATTATCTCTGTTTTATATTAGTAGTACAAGGTTGGCACGCCGCAACCTAGTTAGAAGGTATTTGATTAGTAATTGATCTTTGAAAGTCAAATGTAGGTCTTTTGGTTCATACTATGTTTGCATTAATAATAATAAACACGAATATTTTGTTGTTCTGTTTTTCTGGCTCCAGGGAGCATATCATGTGACTACATTAAAATTTTAATAATCAGAATCACTTGCATTGAATGGAATATTTGAAGTGATAATAAAATTATTGTTTTGTCTTTTTTTTTCCACAAATGGTAATGATTAAAATTATGAAAATTATGATACTTGGTAATTATTTTAAGTATTCTGAACGCAAATGGAACCTTTATGCAAATGAAACCCTTCTTCTAATAATTATATTATAGCAATGGTCACTGTTTGTTCTGGATATGGAAACTGAAGACGTGGCACAATCCAGTCCAGAAGGTAGGGAAAATGGGTAACCTCTTGCCCCCACGAATAATTACACATACATAATGAATACATAACCGCAATGGTCTGATTTGTCAAAAAAGAAGCTGAGGGGTTGGCTGGTGAGAGTTTATGGAAATATGAAGAATTCTGTGTTAAATTGCTCATGATTTCGTCATTTATCCAACCACGTGCAGCGCTTTTTTAAAGTACCTGAAAGGCGCTATATAAATTGCTTTCCATTACATTACGAATACGGCCATGCCCTCTTGTTAATGTAGCATAGATAATAATAAATATTCGTATATTGATATTCCGGGATTGTCACACCGCAAACCATTACAATATGTTAGATGAAATTATTCTGGAGTTATTCTACAGATTCAGTGAGATTAGCTGTCTCGAGCAAGATCCAAAATGTCAGGTCATTAAGATCAGTTTCAGAAAGTGTTGCGTTCAGAAGGGGTCGGCCTATACATAGTGTTGCCAGATGACCAGCGTGTAATGTTATGCTACTGTCAGGATTTATCATCAATCAAATTTAGCATACCAAAGATTTATATCTCTTACTACGTGTTCAAATGAATAGCGATGGTTAAAAATGTCATCCAACAAATTAATTAATATAAACAAGATTATAGCTGCTATTACGTTATACATCTAATTTCATCAACGCCGCCGTCTAACGAAAGAAAAACTAGTCAATCTTACGATAGATGCGGTTATCTGAGCTCTTCACGCCGGTGTGTTTCGATTACTCTAAAGATCCCCGACTACATTTTTGTCTACTACCACGGCTGGTGACAAATATATTCAAAGGAGTTTAAACTAATGGCCTTAGATGCTCATGAATAAAGCGCTGCTTTCAAACTATTAAATTGTGACCCTGGGACACGAGGAAATAAAGAAAAGCGCATTGTAATTGACCGTTCGGAAAGATCATGTCTTAGTCTTTGCAGAAAACACAGGCACAGTCAAATGACGTCAGTACTATGTGCGTGCACATGGCTTCAAGAAATAGAAACTTTATAATTTAATTTATTTTACTTGGTTTGCAATGGCACTGAGGCTGAAAGCTAAGGGGAAGTGGCGGCAGGTTTCCTCTGATGCGTTGAAAGGATTTTCAGATCTTATTTCAATACAAGAACTTACAGATTATGAAATCATAAGCGAGATTAAAACCGCACGAAAAGTAAGTGATCCATGTATGCGATGCGTGGTGCTTCTGCGGCCGAATAGGTTTATCGCGTATATCTAGAGATGGCACTGACCCTGTCCTTTACGCCTAGCTTGACCATAATCAATCCTCATGATACCTAACCTGACCCTATCTGATCATCACGATGCTTATTAAAACAATATGTTTTTTGCAGTACTCATGGGCCGATAATTGGGGTCTGTTAATTCCATATTATGGCGAAATAGTAACAGTCTCATACAAAGATCAGAAGGACGCGGATTCGATACCCGCTAGCCCCTTAGAGTTGTCTAATCCTTCTATTCGCTTGGTGTTGCAAGTGGCGTTGGTAAATGATGAATTTTACAGATATGGGCCTTGCAGACTGCCATGCGGTTAAACTGTCCTCCAGTTAAAATCACCATCTTTTAGTGACCATATTGCGGTTTGTCAGTGTGAATTGAATTAATGAAATATATTATTATTCATTATGGTAATCTATAGATTTCTAATGTGCTATTGAAAATGGAATGTGAAAGTCCTACTGGTGGTATTCCTGTGAGTTCTAATATTTCTCGTTGTCTGGTGTCGCTTCTAATCTTTTCGACTGTGTTATTGCGGTTGACGATTTATAGTTTCAATGCATGTTGTCTTACCAAGGAAATATGCTTTCAGTTTTCTGAAAGTTTGGTTGCCCATTTACTGGTAATTATAGCCAGTGTAGACCGTCTGAGCACTAGTTTTTCTGGGATAAATCCAGTGTTGCTTTCCATTTCTTTTCTCATCATGTGCCTGTTGATAAATTATTACATAGGTAGTAATGAAAATGCTTAGAACTTTGTGTTTTACTACAGACAGCGAAGTCCATTCATAGCAAGGATGACAAGAAAAAGAAAACTGATGAAGATGACGAATGCAATTCTGAGGCACAAGAGAAGAGAAAACTAAATAAAATGCAAAAAACGGAAGAAGAAAGAGGTGCGATTCTAGATTGCATTATTATAAAGTATTGTATAGTAATATGATATACACACGTATCATATTCGTAAAAATTATGTATTATTCAATATATCTAGTTTATGATGAATTTTATTAGGTTAGAACTTTATTTATGTGAAGTTTAAATTAATTACATCATTTAATTCTGTGGCATCTTATGAAGTGTTGTATAAATATCCAGGTGCATAAAAATGTAAAAACTGAATTTAGCAGGAGTTTAGTTTAACTGTATTGCAATATTAATTAATAATCGACTTTGTTTTGTTTATACCAGAGTTTTTCTATATACCATTGACTGATGCGATGTCATGTTGTCCTGAATTTTTATGGTCCAACGACTTGGAACAGGCTTCTTCTGGACATGCGTCTCCTCCCAAGAGGCCTTCTTCATTTTACCCATTGCCCAAGACTGTTCTTTTCCTCCTGGCGTTGGTCGGTAGCACCATCAAGTACAGATCATGAAGATTTTTTGCTATATAAATTGCAAATGATTGTTTGACTGTCATATGTTTTCTTTTCCAGATGTTGAGCCTCCAACGAAGAAAGCGAGAAAGGAGGAGGTTGTTGAGGACGATGATGAGGCCGAGGAGAATGAAGATCCAGACATGACAGCAGATGAAGTAACAGGAAAAAAGAAACAGAAGAGAAAGAAGAGAAAGAAAGGAAAGAAAACAAAGCCAACAGCTGATTTACAGAATGTAGAAGAGGAAGGATGTCCAGGAGATCAGGAAATGGTGTCTGTTGAAAACAACGTGGAAAAGCAGAAAAAGAAGAGAAACAAGAAGAAGAAAGGAAAGAAAACATCGATGGAAAACGATTGTAAGAAAGTGGAACAGAAGGAAGAGGAGGAACAATCCGAAGTGAATAATCCAGTCGCTGGTAATACTAGAATTATCAATTGCTGAGAATTAAACGTTTTATTTAGTGGTTGAATCAAAATCAACAAAGTCTATAGTTTAAAGGATTTGTATCAATATCCTCTCTGACTTTACTGAGCAATATGAAAGTAATATGAATGTTCCAATTTTAGTGTGTTCGTTGTTTCTGACTTCGATTGATTTTTTGATATTTTTACTTTATGTTGTTAACCTATAACTTTAATAGTTTTTGATGCGTTGAAGATATGTCGGCTTGGAGTGGACTCTTTGTGCCCGATGTTGTCTTGAAGAATCTGGCCGAACTTGGATTTTCGACTCCAACCCTGGTCCAGGAGCGCTGTCTTCCAGTGGCCATTAAGGGCAACGTCGACATAATTGCAGCGGCTGAAACCGTAAGTTGATTCTCTTTCCAAAAGGTTTTTACGTGTGCTAAATAGAATACTTATCCCAGTTGATGAAGTAGAATTAAATGAGTGCAGTAGAATTAGGTCACTGCTGTAGAATTAGGTCAGTGCAGTAGAAGTAGGTCAGTGCAGTAAAATTAGGTCAGTACAGTAAAGTTAGGTCAGTGCAGTAAAATTAGGTCAGTGCTGTAAAATTAGATCAGTGCTGTAAAATTAGATCATGATGTAAAATTGGATGTCTTCAGTATAATAAGGCCAGTGAAGCAAAATTATATGATCTTTGTTATCACACAGTGACGTTAGATCGAAACTATTGGCCTTAAATACTAATAATGGTTTCGAATGATGCTATACAGATCTCTGGTATATTTGTGCAACAGGGCAGTGGAAAGACTCTTGCATTTGGCATTCCTTTGATCGATCGCATTCTAAATTGTCGCAAGGCGGCAGAGGAGAAAGCGGAGGAGAATTCTCACAGGGTGACATCGGAGGAGGAAGAGGAAGCTGATGAAGATGAGGATGATGCAGAGGATGGAGAAGATATGGAGACAAGTGATGCTGATGACAAAGATGTTAGCGAGCAGGAGGATAGTGCTGCGATAGATGATGATGGAGAAGCGAGCGGTGTAGAGAATGGAGCTGGTAATGATGGGGAAGAAGATGAAGAGGAAGATGCGGAAGACAGTGAAGATGTTGCTAATGATGACCATCCATTGTATGCCCTTGTGTTGACCCCAACTAGAGAACTCGCCTTCCAGATAAGAGACCATCTGCGCTGTATCGCAAAAGATGCAAACATCAAGGTAATGATTTTCCTCCTCTGATCTTTGTTGTTAGGTCGAGGGTTAAGTCCTCATCTCATGGTTAAGTTTGACATTTATGGACAGAGCACCAACAGCATATGATCACATTTAACCCTGTTCCAACATGTTTAAGGAATAACAGCAGTCAATACAACCTCAGAAACTTCAAGTAAATGATGCAAAGGTCAAGTCAACCCAAAAGGGTCATGTGGCTAAACTATTGACTGACTTCTCTCCATCGGCCCCTCATTCTTTAAAGGTGTTTCTTTTTCTAAGAGACTTGCATTTTGTTATAGAATTTGCTTCACAATCTAGAAGTTCCAGTTCATTTTCAAAGTTGCATTAATTCAAATTTTTTTTATTCTACTCTAGAATTTGAAGTTCACTGAAAAACTTGCTTCTTATTCTTGAATCTGAATTTCATTTAGGAATTTTCCTGTCATTTGTCTTCTGGCATGTGTTGTGCAGTGTCAGGCGTTGGTCGGTGGAATGTCTATCCAGAAGCAGTCGCGTCTCATGGATGAACGTCCGGAGATCGTGGTCGCTACACCAGGTCGCCTTTGGGACATCTTCAAACAGGTCAGCTTCAAGTTCTAATAAAACTAGATGCATTTTTTCAGTAAGATCAGTTTCCTGGGAGTGGTGCTATATTAATTGTGCAGTTACAATTGTAAGATTGTTGCTTTTCAGTAAGACGTGTGTTCTTGATGCAGTGCTATATAAATTGTTATTTGTTAAGTTGCAACTGAAGTAGAGATCTTGAGGGCACTATATAAATGTTTGATTGCATTACATTACTTAGCTTAAGACTTGCCTTGCTTTAAACTGCATGTCCAACAACCTCAACAGACTGATCTTAGTTAATGCCTTGTGTAAAATTAGGTCAGTGTAACTAAGCTAGGTCAGATCATTCGATATCAGAGGTACTCAGAACAGTGGCATTCAGTAAAATTAGGTCAGTGGTGTAAACTCTGATTGGTCCAATAGAACCAGGTCATTGCTACAACTAATCACACTGACATGAACACTATAAAGTTGCCGATTACAGTCACAAACAGTATCGACTGATAACTACATGATGTAGCACTCCATCCGGTAGCTGCTGATGCGACGATTGTAGCTCAGAGTCGACTGAACGGACTCCAAGTAAAGTCGGATTAAGATTTGCCAGGGTTGTGCGAGTGATCTTAATGTTGTAAATAAATTTTAAGAATATTAAGATGAGGAATTTATTGTTCCAGGGCAACAAACATCTGAATAAAATGAAGTTCATCCGATGTCTGGTAATCGACGAAGCAGACAGAATGGTCGAGAAGTTCCATTTTGAGCAGCTGTCGTCCATCTTGGCCGAAGTGAATCAGAAGTTTGTGTTGTTTCAGCGATTCTAGAAGAAAAGCTGTTATCAGTTCGAATGATTCTGGTTTAGCTTATAATGTTGTGTAACTCCAGATCAATTTAGCACATATTTTTCATCAACTCTTGGTAAAATACATAACTCAAGGTTAATTTTGGACATATTTTAGATCACCTCTTGGTATATGGCGGAGTGTGTGTGAATATGTGTGATGATGTTTTGAAGGGAATTTGGATATCTGGTAGAGCTGTACCGATATCACTTTTTGCCGATTGTGCCGATATCGATTATTGTCGATTATTCATTTGCCGATACCCGATTATTTAGCTGATTATTTTTCAGATTATGTCATTGTGTTTCCCAAGATGTCCATTAACAAAGATAGACCTACTGCTACTGCCTATTGTTGTGATACAAGCAAGCACTTCCCCCATAGGAGACGTATGCATGTAGTTGGGGACTAATCCTAGGCAGGCAATACAAGTTAGTCACACCGCCCGCAATCGAACTGTGCCCAGGGTAATTAAAGGCCAAGGCACAGCTGTCCTATTCACGTCACCCATCTAGTCTCAGCCTCTCAGGCGACTGACATGTGTCGAGGAGATCTGTATGGCAGCTAGCATGTATTCATTAGGCATGCCTCCACGTTGTACATTCATCGGTTTCTCTGTTGAATTGGCCAGCCGTTCCTTGGCTTGAATTGGCTAGCCATTCCTTGGTCCTTAAGCAGGCACTATGACTCACTCTGCACAAGACCTATGATGACACATTCCCACAATCTATACTAGCACAATGAGTGGTCTCACCACTGGTCTGAAGAAGCCATTGGCTCGACGACACGATATGGGAACGGAATGAAATGCCGTCCTTCACAGACCCAGTGATGTTGCTGTCATCATTTTGCTTTTTTAGACTGAAAATAATATTATTAAATAAAAAATAATTTTTAATATCGGCGCCGATTATCTTGTTGATATCCAATATTGCCGATATATCTATAATCGGCCGGCCAATTAATCGGTACAGCTCTAATATCTGTGACTAGGTATTGCTCTGAAATAACTCAGGGATCACATTCTCTCTCCTCTCTGCAGCTTCTCATCGACCTCTCTGCTCCTTAGCCTGGCATGTTCTCTTTGCTCTGTGAGTTAGGTCCACTTTTTCCCAAAAACTAGATCTTTTGCTGTATAAACTACTGAGATAAACAGATCTCATCTCATTTCACTTTTTCAACCTTGATCATCATAAATAACTGAATTTAAATTAGACGAAGAAAATGTTTGAATTATAGAGATGGCAGCAAAGATTATCGCCAGACGTTCATCCTGTCGGCCACTCTTACGTACGTTCCTCCAAAACCCCAGAGGGTGAAATTTGCAAAGAAGGGCTTCAAAGAAATGAGCCCTAACGAGAAACTAGGTCAGTGCCTTGAACCTTGCTTCTGGTTAAGAATTAATGTTCTAATTTACTTAGGTGGCCCTACCTAGCGGGACTATCGCTTGTCCTTTCTGGGTCCCCTGTTGTTGCTGATTGATGAAAAGATAATCTGTATTTCTTTTTTGTTTCAATGGCTGCAATAAAATGAATTAAATTGAGAAACTAGGTCAGTGCCTTGAAAATGGGTCAGTGCAGTTGAATTAGGTCAGTGCAGTATAAGTAGTTTGGTGCAGCAGAATTCTTCTAGTGTTGTAAAATTCTGCACTTAAATTACGTCAATGCAATTAAACTACCGGTAGGGCAGTGGTGTAAAAATAGTTTTGTCCAGACTAGATCACTGTACAACAGGTCACAGAAAAAATCTTTTTTACTGTTGTATCCATGGAATGTTGGTAGAACTTTCTTTAGTTGGAAACCATAATTTTCTAATTTGTTTTGATAAGATTACATTTTTGCCCTTACTTCGATGCTGGAGAACCGGACCTTTGCAGAGGTAGGTCCAACTACAGGAATGAACTACCTCAAGAACTTCACGTCCGTCCAAAAACCTCCTCATCTGCATTCCACTCATTACTGAAAACTGCACTTTTTAGCCGTAGTTGAACCGGGAGCGCCTTTTAGTAGATATCTTGAAGGAGCACTATATTAAGTTTGATTGATTGATTTTATTTGCAATTCGTAGAATCTCTCTGTAGTCAGATCGGTATGCGGGGCAAACCGAAAATAATCGACCTGACCCCGTTACAACGAACAGCATCAAAATTGACCGAGACAAGGTTGAACTTTGCGGCGGTTGAGGAGAAGGACCTGCATCTGTATTGCTTCCTGAGGGAGTATCCGGGTCGGACGATCGTCTTTGCCAACAGCATCGACTGCGTCTGGCGACTCATGCGACTCCTGGTGCTACTCAAGATGGCGCCACTCAGACTCTTCGCAGACATGCAGCAGAAACAGCGGCTGAAAAGTCTTGAGACGTTTAAATGTGAGGGATGCGAGATGTTTATGATCCCGGCAGTCTTCTGTTTGGTTGTCTGTTTGTCTGTCTGTGTTGTCTGTATTTGGGCTTGTCTGTTAGTTAGTCTTTCTGTGAGTATGCTATCTGGTTGCTGTCTTACTGTATGTCTGTTGTTTTGTGTTGTCTGTCTGTCAGTTAGTTATTCTGTTCAACATGGATTATTTTTGGAGCAGAGAATTACTGATTTTTTAACTTGGTTAATTTTTTTCTTCTGACATTTTTAATATTTTATTCCTACCATTCCGTATATTCTAGATTTTGTGTTAAGTTAGTTTTACAAATCAGCAGCTTTGCTTTCACAGTAAATTTAATTACTTTATTATAGATTTATATCTGCTTGAAATTGTTTAGTTGGTTGTAATCTTATTTTAAAAAATCTAAATTGCAATTTGACTGTTTTCCTGATTTTTTAGCGAATCCACAGAGCCTGCTTCTTGCTACCGATGTCGCTGCTCGTGGTCTTGACATTGCAGGAGTCGATCATGTCATCCACTACGAAGTCCCGAGAACAACTGAGGTAATCTAGAACAAATGGTGCATTGTTAAATTGTATTTATTGTCTCAAAGTGGTCCTGTGTTTGCAATTGTTTCATTGTCTAATAATTATTGTCCGCTGCGTGGAATCGGTCCATCACTTCTGCTGTGGCATTTTTCCTCTGCATCTCCGATTTATTTCTTTACATCTACATCACAGTTTTTTTTTTAACCGTTAAAATAATTATATTAGTAAAAGTATTAATGATGGCAATTAGCATTAGTTAATCTATTGTTTCTGTCTGTTGTTAGTCGTATATTCATCGTTCCGGTCGTACAGCAAGAGCGAATTCCGAGGGTTTTAGCGTTCTCTTTGTTGGCCCAAAGGAAGCAGGAAATTACAGGAAGCTGATGAAAGCTCTTGACCGAGGTAAGGTCATTTCAAAATGGAGGTTTCTTCCTCCAGGTGTGTGCATCGAAGAGGTTAAGTGTTTACACTGTTTCTTCATTCTGTCTATACCGGCTGGGTGGTTTTATAGCTTGTCCAATAAAGGGTATGGAAAAAGGGGAGAAGGGAAAGGGATGTCGTCCAGATGTGGACAAGGGAAGAGGTGTGCTGAAGGTGTATGTCTGAGTCTAAATTGAGTATGTAATACTATATTCTGCTATTTCGTAATATTTTACGTATAATACATGCACAATATCATATATATAAATATATATATTTATATATATATATATATATATATATTTGTATTATATTCCAAATTTGTTTCTATTTTTCTTAAGATGATTTGCCTGTCTTTCCAACGAACGATGGGATGATGCGGGCTGCAAAGGAACGAGTGACATTGGCGCGAAAAGTAGAATTAGATGAATTCAAGTAAGTTTATTAGGATGTCCAGCTTTCTTTATAACTATTATTTGGGATGCACTGCATCTGTTAGTCTTTAATTTTGAGATTTGGCTTTCAGTATTTGTGTTATTATGTGAATCCAACTGGTTTAAAATTGAGGCTCATCTGTTGGCCAGTTATACTGAAGTATCTGGGAAAGTCACCACCCGGTGGCCCTTGCACGCACAGATGACACCATGCTCTCAGTTTCTGATCCGTAGTGTGTAAATGTTATATTAACTTCTTTTGTGCCGGGTCTAATCACTAGACGTCAACCATCGTGAATGAGCAATCTGAAAAAGATAAAGCTAAGGTTAAGAACGAATGTTATGACAGACAGATCCAGGGAGAAAGATATCAAACAAAACAGACAGATCCAGGGAGAGAGTTCTAGAATACAGGTCCAGCAAACGAACAGGATATCTCACCAGGTGTCAGGGACAAAGAATGTACCAGTTTTATTTGCATTTTTTCAATCCATTTGGTTAAGACTGACGTGTGTTGTGGTGTTTCTTTTCGTAGTAGTCAGAAAGCAAAGCGAAAGAAACTCGAAGAGATTGCCGTCGATGCAGGAATCGAAGACGAAGAAACAGGGTAGAACAATTCTCCTACTTTCATACGGTTGATAAATGTATGTTGTGTGGAGGCTGGGCGTGTAAGATACTCTGAGCATCTACACCATCTGTCATCTGTTGATGGGAATCCGTTGGTTTTATCTCCACTCGTGCATGAGCCAATCATTGGGCAATCTTACAGCTTACTGTGCACTGTTTTGTTAACTGTTGTGACATTATTCGTTTAAGAACATGGTCTCTGAATAAATATCTTGAAGGGTTATATTATATATATATAATATATGTGTGTGTAGATTATGTATGTATATATATATTACATTTATATATAAATAAATGGTCTATTACATTACATTCTATTACATTTCTTGTTTCAATGCGAGGACCAAGTTTGCGGTTTCTGGTCGTTCATGGAATGGTTGTGTGTTGAATGGTTTGTGGCAGGTCTTATGACGAAGACGATGAATTCCGCAAGGCGGAAGAGAGGCGAGCGTTGGGATGGGATAAGAAGCAGCTTCAGTTTCTACTGAGTCAGCCGTTGATTTCGAAGTCAACCCACACGAAGTACCCCATGAAATCGGGGCAGATGGTCTGGCCTTATGTCGAAGGTGAGTTAACTTTACTTCGTCTCCTATCGTCTGCATGACAAGGTTGCCATGTCCTGTGGACTTCAACAAATCTTTTTTTTCCTAGGACTAAGACTGCTTTGCCAACAATGGGCATTTGCTGCTGCGGTCTCCTCTACTTGTAATGACCTCCCTCCTGCACTAAGGGCTAACCTTTTGACTCCATTGGCCTCTCACTTTTAAAGGCATTATTTTCCCTGGGGTTGATGCTGCTGTATGTTACTACTCTGCAATTGTTATCGGATTAAACATGCTAAAATATCTATTAAGTTTGCTTGATTCTGTCTTTTCAGTAGAGACAAGAGGTCGGGCAATCGAAATGTCGCAAAAGAAATCAAAGGTCTCCAGTCGGAGGAACAAGAAATTTGTGAAGAAAGGGAAAAGGAAGTGACTCTGGATGGGCAGTTGAGAGATTGTCGCCTTCTGTGTAAACTGCATAAAGGTTGCCACTAGCAACGATTCATATTATAATTAAAGTGAAATTTCTCTTCTTTCATCTTTTTCTCTTTTCCAGATGATTCATGATCTTTTTGGTTCCATGATTTTGAAACTTTGGCAGTTATTACCTTTATGCGTTTGCTATGACAATATCTTCTATATGACATCACAATTTACTTATTGCAAGAGGTTGCTATGACAATGGCATGTATATGACATCACAATCCAATTATTAGCTTAAGAGGTTGCCATGAAAATAGCTTTTCGATGACATCACAATGCGATTATTGCAAAGGGTTTGTATGATCATGACTATATGAAATCCCAATGCAATTGTTAGCTTAGAGGTTGCTGTGACAATAGCTCCTCTATGACATAACAATGCAATAGTTACCTTGTCCAGTTGCTATGGCTATAGTGGCTGCTAGTACAATAGCACCTCTATGAAATCAGAATTCAATTATTACTGAAGCTATTGCTATGACATCACAATGCCATTATTATCTTAAGAGGTTGCCATGACAGCTCTTCTATGACATCACAATGCAATAATTATCTCAAGAGTTTGCAATTACAATAGCTCCTCTATGAAATCAGAGTTCAATTATTACTGAAGCTATTGCTATGACATCACAATGCCATTATTATCTTAAGAGGTTGCCATGACAGCTCTTCTATGACATCACAATGCAATAATTATATCAAGAGTTTGCTATTACAATAGCTCCTCTATGAATTCGGAATTCAATTATTACTCAGGCAATTGCTATGACAATAGCGCCTCTATGACATCACAATGTAATTATTACCAGGGTTGCTTTGACGATAGCTTCTATAAGATATCGCCTGTTATTTGATAGCAATTAAATAATTGTCTGGCGAATATTCAACAGATACTGGGCCTCTGGCAAGCGGTCAGAGAAGACAGGATGAGTCATGGGAAGGTATAAATAAGAGGGAGTAACGATGTCCGTTCTTTTCGAGAATGGATATTTTGCAGAACTATAGGGCAGATGGTTGTAGGGAGGGAGGATAGGGGCTATAACTCCGTAGGCGTTTATATATTTACGGATAGGATGTCCAACGGCAGAGAGAAAACAAGAGACAAACAACTAACGATTTATTATCATAAAGAACGTCCAGCTCGACATTAATTATATATAGAGCGGTATATATAAATATATACCCATAATATACGTCGAATATATTATGGTGTATATGTGTAAAATACATACATCGATTAATGGCATCAACGTACGTTGCATAAAGAGATATATTCTTAGTCAACACCTAGTAGAGTCGCCACGCGTCGGATAGTTCCGACGATTGGCGACTTGCAATGATGACGGTGCATTTATAGCGAGATAATTATCCATTCAGTCCGCCATCTTGGACAGAATCTTACGAACATACCCAGACAATATCGACAATGAAAAATCGGAAACACCGCTCTGTACATGCTATGCATATGTCATAGTATAGTGGGGGGGGGGGGGGCTCGAGTTTTCCTATATATAAATTGCACCATCTATGTGGGAGGTGAGGGGTTGCGACTGGGTTTCGGGTGGACGGTCGGTAGTAGCTGAAGTTTCACTTCGTTTTGCGCACTAGCAGGCAACGTAGCGTAGTTACTTAACTACTTCTCTTAGCTACGAAAACCTCAGCGCATCAGTTTCGCTACTCTTTAGTTCGCTACAATTCAAGTTTAGCAAAAAATAAAACGAAAAATAAACAGAAACTACACGACAAAGGTCGGTTCAATCGGTCCTGGCGTTTGTAGAAAAAACAGAACGAAAGTACCTTGAAAAAGAAGACTATAGCATCTTCGTCAAGATAGCAATTAAGGCAACCTCCTCAAACAACCTAGAATTATCAAGTGTACCTGTTTCCCTTAGGAGCGAAAAAAGTGATCGGCAAAGGAGTCTATAATCCAGTTAAGCAAACGTGGTTAACAGCCATCGAAAACGGCAAAGCTCAATTTGTGGAACAGCTTGTACTGAACGTGAGCGGCGCTGCTAACTTTGGCAAAAATATAGATTTCGCTTTCAAATTCCTTGCTAACAATATTGGATCGAAAATATACGTCAACCATGAAATGGTTTGCAGTTAGCCGCGTTAATTATATCTTGAATATAAACACTATTTTCTCATTTCAAAACTTCTAAAAGGAAAATATTTAATCAATCGTTGCAGATGAGCGTACTGCCATCAGGTTGGGCCATCAGGTTGGTGTCGGAATTATACAGGCCAACCCAATGCTTTACCACTTTTATGGCCTTGTTTAGGCGTTAACGGAGTTTTATTGCCACCCAATACCATCGTAAGAGCTTACTTACCAACGGCTTCAGCTTCGATAGATTGTATTTAGTGAATCTAGGTACTAGGCAGCAACGTCTCAGATGCAAAAACATCGCCCGAAAAGTATCACTATCGCCACTTACTTCTAGGACACCTTTGGCATCCGTATACCCAATTCAGCAAAAAACTTATTACACACTTCCTTCAGGTATAGTGTGCGAAGGTCAAACAGTTCTCAATAGAGAAACCACTCGACTATATCTGACGCAATGAAGATTCAAACAAGCGATCCACGAGCGCTAGATCAATCAATCAATATATCGACCGACCACCGATTAATTCAGATCAATATTTAACAGATACCTTCAACGCGATAGAAGACGAAGTTTCCTGTTGACTGCCTAATTATCAACCTATCGATCGATCGCGGCCAGCCATAACTATAGATATAACATTGAACAGATCCAAAGTTTTACAGCAGACAAATTGCCGTATACAGTCGGCAGAAATTGACCGTGCAATAACATTCAAACGATTACGTCAGGATTATATTACGTAACGTAATACCGTAGCTGCGTTATAATATATAGTAACCGTCAGTGTTTAAAATTTTAAAAGTTATCTCCCGCCACCAAATACATGCAAGACAATGACATTGACCAAACTGAAAGAAGCCGACCTAGAACCCATACAGGTCCCGTGGATAGCTCATGGGATGCCCGTGGATATGTTGGCAGGATTGATGCGTGTACAGTAGACTATATATATATATATATATATATATATATATATATATATATATATATATATATATATATATATATATATATATATATATACATACACATATATATATACACATATATATATACACATATATATATACATATATATATACATATATATATACAATGGGTTGGTAAGAAACTCCAAAATTGTCGAGATGGCGATGATTTTTATTTAAATGACAAAGAGTAGGATGGACTGGAAAAAATAGTAAACCTATCCACCTTAATCAGAAATGAATGTCGAGGTTTCAAAACACCTGGATTTCTTTCAGTGAGGTCTATTCACAACGTGACTGTAAGCAGCAGACCTAGTAAAATAACACTTGTTAAAATATCAGTTGTAATATAACAATTGCCTTCTAGTAAACCGTATCGAAGATGATATATAAAATACCACGACCTCTGTATCAAAGACTATCTAAATGCGGTATAAAGTACAATAGGTTAACTGGTGGGTTCATCTTGCGTTGTATTGTAGCAAGGTCAAATCTGAGTCACTACCAATATTTCCCCAACAAAACTTGCATCTCTAATACCCAAAGACATCTTGGAAGGGCTAGGAGCGGCCAGACAGAGAGACAAAGGCAGAGACAGAAAGAGAAAGACAATAGTCGCCAACAGTAAATGGCTTAATTGCAACAGCATTATTAACCGGTGGTATTTAAAAAGTCCTCTTTGAATGCCAAAATAGATTCAGTTGATTTTCAATATACTCGGAGAAATAACATTACAGCTCGGAAATACAAAAGTTTTGGACTGAGTTCAGAGACAACCCCTTAGCATATTAACAACAACCGGTTAGCAAGGATGGAAGTGTTCAAAAAATCTTGTAACAATAGGGCAGACAATCAGCCTAATTTTTCTACAGAATTTTTCTATAACATAGTATTCCTTTAATATTCCACCTTTATATTTTACAAAAAACTAGGCAAACCCTCAGTTTCACAACCTATCTTGCTAACTTGTTTCAACATACTTGCCGACAGTCACAAACATAATTGCATAAATCAAATATACATGTACAACGTGTATGTATTATAATATATATATATGGATATATATATATACATATATACACGTACAGATATTATATAATATGAGAAGTAAGATATTTACAAAGCGTTTAGCTTCAATGCATAAAAGGGCCGTGGAAAACGACAAGACATGCACAGCAGGAAAATAAATTTGCGCACACGTAGAATGAATAAACATTGAAGCCCATACACTGGATTTATACACTTAAGCATCTTCGAACACATAAATCTACAGTTAAAGATCTCTTTTTGAACTCATATATACAATTATTTAACCTTATATTATATAATAATTATATAACATTCGTTGTGTATATATATATATATATATGATTTTAAGCTTATAGCTAAATTGTAAAGACAGCCAGCAGTTACCGAGTCCTGTTACATACTGATGCAAAGTTACAATATTTACACAGTTACCTGTTACATATTCATCATGTAGCGGAAATGTGTAGCCCGATGCACTTCAAATTGTTACGCAATAGATTAGATAGACCCAATTAACATGCAAACACAGAATCGGGCCAATGTAAAGTTCATGCAGACAATTTAAAATAAGAGACACGTAAATAAAAATCCTGCCAAACATTACATTTTACGGCAATAGAACTGTTCCACCGACCTCACCTGTCTCTTTGCGCGAGTAACATAAAGTTTACCATAGACCACGAAAACTGCACATGAAAAATTTGAGCTTAATAATCATCAGGTTAAAATAATCATAAATCACTTAGATGTTCAGAAGAACTACAGCAATCAAGAATAATTAGCAAAAACCCAGGACAACCATACATAGAAAAACCAGATCACTTAGGCAAATAATCTGTCAAATTAGTCGCTATTACAAGCTCGATCCGTGACCAGCCCGGCCGGACTACGTTGATCGCCGCCGGGTCACTCACTGATCCGCCAAAAGTAGTGCCTGCCGTCTGCTCAATTTGAACCGTCTGAAACGTCGTTATGACGTCATTTTTTCGTCATCGCTGAATGGTTCGTTTAGTTCGACGCTGGTTTGTTGCGATGTCTGTCCCTTATCGTAGTCCTTTTCGGGATTATGGTTTTCATCAGCCGCTGCCGCCGCTCTCTCCTCCTTGTGTTTCCGGACGTGGTTGCGCCACGTTCTCTGGATGACCCTGGCCACGAAGGTCTCCCTCTGCCTTTTAAGCGTGCTGCTGACCGGGTGGTAGTCGAGTTTCTCGGGTCCCTTGAGATCGCCGAGCTCACCGGCCGCCTCACGGGCGGTTCCCAGGTAGTGTTTCGTCAGGGCGTCGAGTATATCGACGCAGTGGACGCGATCGCCCTCGCAGATCGGAATGTCCATGGATACGAGTAGGAAGAGGTTGGGCGCCTGGAGTCGTAGCGGGTCCTCCAGGGTGTCGACGAATTCGCTGAGCTGCGCCAGGGGTATATACTGGGTGGCCTTCTCGTCAAACTTCTCCCACGTCTCGTAGTACATGTCGAAGTCGTCCTGGGTGAGTCCCTGCTGGACGTCCTCCGTCGCCTGGCTGAAGTTCTCCAATATTACGGCGATGTACATGTTTACAATGACGAGGAAACTGATGACTAGGTAGCTGACTAGGTACATGATTCCCAGAGCGCTATTGCCGCAGTCCCCGCCGGGCGACCCGGGCAACTCAGGGTCGCAGCCTGGCGGCTTATCGTTCATGAGCCCGGCGAGGACGTCGCTCCAGCCGGCCGACGTGCACGTTTGGAAGAGGACGATCATGGAGTTGAAAAAGGTCTCGAAGTTGAACATGTCGTCGATGCCGACCGTGTGCTTGACGTGCATGAAGGAAGACATGCCGACGATGGCATAGATGAACATGACAAGGAAGAGAAGGAGACCGATGTTGAAGAGCGCAGGCATCGACACGGCCAGAGAGAAGAGCAGGGTCCGGATGCCTTTGGCTCCCTTGACGAGGCGCAGGACCCGGCCGACGCGGAACACGCGAACGACCCGCAACAGGGTCGGCGAGATGGGCAGAGATTCGGACAAGGTGTCTGCCAGTGCGAGGGCTGAAGAAAACAACAACAACGATGCTCGTGAATAAGCTTGTACCCTGCACTTGGCTGTCGAGTGGTGCTTTGACAGTCTCTTGATTACGATTACGACGTATATATTTCTGGCAATATATAGAGTTTCTACCAAAAACCTTTCCACAGTGCTTAACACGGACCTGAACAGTTCCGTCCTAAGGTGGCTTGAAAATAATCGAGTTAACCATAAGTAGCATTTATTATCATCTGACAGGTAGCATTTCTGAAGCTGTCTGTGGCGAAATAATAATAAATTCCCCCGTTTTAGTGCTATGTGGCCCCATGTGCCTCCCAAATCGGACCTTTTCTATGTTTCTCCAGTGGCTCCCTAAGAGGACTTTTGCTAAGATTATTTGTGCCCCTATTTTTCAAATTTCTAGGGGACAAAATTAAAAAAGTGGGGGTAAAAAAAATTTCTTCTCGCTTCGCGCAATATTTTATAAATTATGCCCTCCCCACTTGTCAAAACCTTGTTACACCTCTGAAAAAGGGTGATATCAAATTACAGTTGTATTGTATTATTGTACTGAATGGGGCCTTACTGATGATGGAGACGACTACGACGATGAAATCGAAGACGTTCCACGGTTCCTTGAAGTAGTAGAGACGTAGACCGAGCAGTTTCATGATGCACTCCATTGTGAAGACGACGATGAAGATCGTGTTGACGTACTTGAGAACGTTCGTCAGCGTCGGATCCTGGTCGTGGTGTTCTACAGCCATCGTGAACATGTTCAAGAGGATGACGGCCATTATGGCGACGTCGAATTTCTGGTTCTTCGTCAGCTTGAAGAAGAATAACTGGAAGGCGAACTACAGAAACATAAGATTCATGAATATCAGTTTCAAAAGAGGCATACTCTCAATTGAGGTATATACGGTTATGCCTACCTGGATTTTCAAGCAGCCTCACCTGGATGACTGCCTTTGCCTACCTGGGCATCTCATTGAAGAATATGGGCATACTTACTTATTTCTATTTTTAGTATCAATAAAAAAATGTTCATCACATTTCCGTTCTCTAGATCTACTCTCAACTGTGCTCCCCAAGTATTGCTGTTCATCTAAACCGTCATTTAGTACGTTGTGGTCAATTGGCTGGAGTGTGAGAGACGTAGGGGCATACAGCATACACAAGCCATGGAAGATTAGCATTGACCTTCACCCTTTTCGATTTATTTTTATTTCATTAATCAAGATCAAACTTAAATGATCATATCCATTGAGTTATTCATTATTAAATACACTCAACAGAACAGCAAACACGTGTAAATGAAAACGCTTTTATATAGCTACCGTATATACGCCTATAATATAACCTCGACCCATCTCATTTTTCAATAAGAGTCTGATCAGGTGAGATCCTTCATCACCGCTCGTCCTTTTGAATGGATGCCACGCCATCATTATACACTTGCCTTGTTCAATATGAGATGTGTAACGTAATGGACCCCCTGCGTGGCTGCCAACAGTTAAATTCGACTCCTGTAGTAAGGTTTTTATTAAATTAATAATAATAATAATAATAATAGTAATAATAATAATAATAATAATAATTACTTAGCAAGGACCGTACTAAACCAAGATTTAAATCTCTGAAATAATCCAGCATCGATAAGCGAACCGCAATAATAATAAATTAAGATATTCATTTATTAAGAAATAACAATATCTGACAATAACGCAGAAATGCTTAGGCCTGCACGAGGCCAGTCTCTAAAATAAATTTAAAAAACTAGTAAATGTTTTTGTATGATGATCTGGGGATAAATTTAGAATCGTCTTTGGGTGGCAGAACATGGTTGTGTGCTCTTAATCGGAGTGGAGGTAGGAGGTAGGAGTTGGTTAAAACGTGCTTGGAAGTTTATAAAATGGAAAAGAGGAGACGCACGAGACGCGGCCTATTTTTGCTGCATCCATGATTGGGAATTAAAATTTCTTCCGACCTGTCCCCGAACCAAATTTTTTACCTGTCCCCCCCAAACCCGTGACCAAGCCTATGCTTGCTTGGATTACCTGAACGAGTACTTATGAGTTACTAGATAAGTAGTTTTGCCTGGTTTTGCCTACGTGAATTGAGAATTAGGGGGACACCTCATCGAAAATTTTATGGGAAGTCAGAATTTTTTAATCAATATATCATTAAAATCTTTTATTTTTTTACTTGAGGTATTCTATTCTACAGAGTCATTAGCTTGATTTATTGTAGGACATAGCAATTACTGCTGTACCCTTGGTTTCGGAATCGGCTTTGTCGGCTGCTTTGATCCCAGTTTCTTCATGGCATTGTAGTATTTCTTTTGATCCTCCGTCATCAGCATCTCTAGTGACCCACCCGCCTACAGCAACCAGCAACATAACACACACACCCTAAAGACCTCTTCTTAATCGTACGTTAATACGCGGATTTTGACCCAAATCAGCACGGTTCTCACTCGAGCCTCAGGACATTTAATTTAATTTAATGAGACCAGAGTGGAAAATGAAGCGTAACAGAATATAATGTCAGAATACTTGGTAGTCGTTTAACTGCATTTTATAGGATAAGACGAAGAAGAAGAAGAAGAAGAAGGAGGAGGAGGAGGCGGCGGAGAAGGAGGAGGTGGTAGAGGAAGGACTCTGGGCTGCAATTTGGGACACTTCTGAGTATCTAGTGCTACCTTGAAGCGATGCAATTTAAATTATCGAATAACAAAGAAAGGAAGAAGAGGAGGAAGAAGTGCTATCGACTTCATTTTCTTAGCCTCGGCTTACGAGGACTGGTGACCAACCACTCTTCTCCATTCCATCGTACCACCAAAAGTATTCAGGTAGATCATATTGGAGCAGGACATTTAATTCCTTTCGGATGTGCAACCATTGCATTGAATAGAATCATTTATAAAAACAGAATGAGAGAAACAGAGGGAAGTATACTTGCCTTCTTCTTCTGCATGTTGAAGTTTTCTATGATGACTCCGATGAAGAGATTGAGTGTAAAGAACGAACCGAAAACGATGAAGAGAACGAAATAGATGTACATGGCCGTCTTAAACTCACGAATAGGCTGAGCGTCAATCTATCAATCAATCAATCAATCAATCAATCTATCAATCAATCAATCTCTCTATCAATCAATCAATCAATCAATCAATCAATCAATCAATCAATCAGTCAGTCAGTCAGTCAGTCAGCCAGCCAGCCAGCCAGCCAGCCAGCCAACCAACCAACCAACCAACCAACCAACCTACCTACCTACCTACATACCTACCTACCTATCTATCTTTCTATCTATCTATCTATTTATCTATCTATCTATCTATCTATCTATCTATCTATCAATCAATTAATTAAAAATTAAGATTTATATGGCGCATCTCGCAGACTAACTATCCAGAGGCGATCTCAGCCTCAGCACAGAAACTCCTGGATAAAAGAAAAGTCTTCAAAGAGTGAAAACCAGATGTAAAGAATTGAGTTAGTAATTTAATCCTTAACGTCCGGTGTTGGGTCAGAGCAGTCTTAGTCCTAGGCACCAAAAGTTCAAGACGACCAACAGAGCGCAAAGAACGAGATGAAGTTGCAGATAATGGCCTTTTTTCGACTAGTCAGAGTTATCTATGTAGTTTTATTGTGTGTGAGGTGTGTGTGTGCGTAGGCCTGCGTTTGTATGTGGGCATCTGGATATTTATAGCTCATTTAAGAAACCCTCTAGAGCGGTGAAAAAGCAATATGTTCTGTTCCTTGCAGACGACGGGCTCAAGTCATTGCGCAGCGAGTTGGACAAGTTTCACCTATAATTGTCTGTAAGGAGGGCAAAGGGAAACTACCTCACTCACGTCATCGCCGGGTGTCGTAAAGCCAAATGGACCTGCCTTCGGGCAGAGAACTCATCAACATTCCTGAGCGCTATGAGAGATGCCAGTTATTTGAGACTTGAGATTTGAGACTCGATTTATCAAGACAGAAGATTTACTTACTTCTGTGCTGTCAATGGAGGCATACATGATGGGCATCCAACCTTTGAAGGTTGCCTGAAAGAAAGACACAATAAGCAGTCATCATCAGCTGATCATCTCGGCTCTGTAAGACACATTTCCTCAAAAGATCACCTAAAGAACTTTTATCTACCAATCCTAACTGTTCTCAAGACTTCTATAGATCGTTCTTACATCATGACTCTGATTCGCGATGACCTTGAACCGGACGGCAATCAATCTGATAGCCTCATATCAAGTGACCTTTCATATGGCGACCCTGAATCGTATGACCTTACCCAAACGACCCTCAATCCGATGACCTTGAATCTTATGACTCTCAATTCGTTAACCTTGAATTACATATGACCTTGTGAATCCCATTAGTCTAAATCAGATGACGCTCGCGGTACAGGTAGCCTACATGCACAACAGTACAGGGATTGGTTCCTCTGTTCCTGAGGGAACACCGATGATCTACATACCAATGCCATTATGCCAAAGATTTATATTGCTCACAACACAATCAATCAATCAATCAATCAATCAGTCAGTCAATCAATCAATCAATCAATCAATCGAGTAACACAAATAATAGACAGTGTAACAGAAGAGATAGAATGGTAGTGATCAAATGGGAAGGTAAACCCTAAGGTTATCATATATGTCGTTAAACTGAATCAAATATTATTAGGTCTGCTGGTACTAATACAATTACTATCAGTATTACTAACGACTTGGAAGAGAGCCAGATAGCCGCTGAGAACGTTATCGAAGTTGATATCCGGGTGAAACCAGCTGACGTTGAGTCCCGCTTTTTCCGCCGCTTCGCACTGCGTCTTATTCGTGATATTGAAGGTATTGTTAAGCAGCAGAACAACGCGATCCCCATCGAGGCACGTTCCGAATTTGCCCATGAAGAGGTTGACGCCCATGATGCTGAAGATGAGCCAGAAGACGAGGCAGACGAGAAGCACGTTGAAGATGGCGGGAATCGCCTGGATCAGGGCGTTCACCACCACCTGTTGGACGAGTGGATTTATGCAGCGCCTATACTCATCTTGATTTACTAATAACAATAATAATTACAATAATAATAATAATAATAATAATAATAATAATAATATAAATAATAATAATAACGATACAATCTGGTCGCATTTTAGGATACGTAATCTTCACACTCTGATGACGAGGCCTGACCCTACAGAACAATTAGTCATTATATAATAATCTCTAAGTCCTTGAGATGATGATGATGATGATGATGATGATGATGATGATGATGATGATGATGATGATGATATTAAATGATGAAGATATTGATGATGACGATGATGATGACACGAGATCTCGTGGTTGACGCCATCTCTTTATTGAAAGATTACAGCGACCTAATGACCTTCTACTCATTTATCCATGAAGTGACCTTTCATGAAGTGACCTGTCAATCACCCAGTCAATCTAATGGGAAACGAGGATTAGGGCAGAAGCAGCTGCTGACTCCCACCCCCACCCGTACATCTCAGAATGACTGACCTTCATGCCCTCCCATCGAGACACGGCTCGCAGAGGTCGTAGGGCCCTGAGAGTGCGAAGGGCCCGGAAGGCCCCCATGTTGCTCTGATTGGACGAAAGCTCGGCAGACCAACCAATCAACGATATCTGCAACCAGCAAAGGGTTACTGAGTACGTGTTAACAATTATTACACATTATTAAGGACCGGCCATTCAGAACAACTGAGTATTATTCACTTGGAATCAGTTCCTAGGAATCGTATATTAAACACATGTTATTACGCACAGGTTATTACGTACAGACTGCTACATAGGCCTATAGGCTATCACGTTCATGTACAGGTTTTTACGTACAGGTTATTATCAACAGGCTATCAGGTACAGCTCATTACGTACCTGATAGCCTGTGCGTAATACAGGCTATTAGGTACAGGTTATTACGTACGGGCTATTACGCACAGGTTATTACGTACAGGTTAATGCATACATGCTACTAAATACATGCAAAGCGCCAATTACGTTGTACATCTAATGTAACCAACGCCGCCGCCTAGTGAAAGAAGGACTAGTCAACCTCACGGAAGATTTTCTATATTAAATAAAACTGTTTTTACTTCACAAACGACTTTAACATGCACTAGAACTGCATCCGTCACCCCATTTGAGCCCAACCTAAAACTAGGTGCTATAGGTCTATCAGTTGCCCGATTGCGATTACGCCTACCGCCACGATGATGAAGTCGAGCCAGCACCAGGCATCCGTAAAGTACTTCTTGAATCCATAGGCGGCCATCTTGATGAACATTTCAAAGACGAAGATAACTGTGAAGACCTTGTCAAGGACCTTCAGAGCTTGGTTCAAATTCTGAGACTGATCAATGTGACGATCCTCCACGGCCTGAAAGAAGGGAAGGAGGTAAACATGCGGTAAAGACAAGAATGAAGACTTAAAAGGTAAATCATACGGTAAAGATAGGAACGAAAATTTAGCTCTTTCTACAATTAAATAGGCTATGTATCGATAGAGTAACTAGACCATAACCTTACAGTCCATTCTTTGCCTATCACTGAATTTCGAATTCAACGCCAGAGCGATACGTTCATGAATATTTTAAGTAACAAAACTTAATTACGATTTTTTAGCGACTATCGATTCAATTCAATATACTTCGTTGATCACCGCGTACACATATAGTAAGCACATGATTCAAATGGTCGCCAACAGATGAACCCAAGGGCACGCAAGGTTCCGGCAATTATATCAAACCTCAATCAGCTAGTGTACTTTATTCCACTCTGCAGAAAACAATTTTTTAAATTTATTTTATTACCGAAATTTGATTCCGCCCTTCTTCCAACATTTATTGCTCAGGAAGTGCACACACATGCCTCGACGGCGCAATTGCGGTTGTACACTGAGCGTCACGGGATGACGGCTCTAACCGATCGGCCACTGTGCCACACAATAGGCGCTATATCATCACTTGTTCCGTCAGTTCGTGGAACTCTAGTAATTGATGTTTAATAGCACAGCGCGCAATATGTGCCATCAGATTATAGATTGTATTAGATTAAGATAAGATTTAGACAAGAAAATGCATAGATTAACTTAAGATCCAGACCAGGTTAGACTGGTTATAAGATTAAAATGAGAGAAAAGATTCAGATTAGATTTGATTAGATCAATCAGACGACCGTGCTAACCAGAGCGAGACTGCTGGCTAGGATCATAATAATGATGAACGTTTCGAAGTATGGATGTTCCACAAGCGCATAAGCGTAGCATCGCGTCTTCCACCAGATCTTTCCAAGCATCGTCCGATCAAGTATCGGCCACAAGGAGCACTTCATGATCCGGCGGGGGCAGCACTCGTCTGGGTACTTGACGAAGATGACGTTGACTCCCTGACCGTCGTCCCCATCATCGGTTTTCGCATCGTTGCTCGCGGACTCGTCGTCAAGGTAGAGGTTCGTCGCTTCGGATGAGTTGCCCAGACTGTGACCGCTGCTGAAGCTGCCCTTCGTGAGCGACGAACCGCAACGGGATGAGGAATCGGTGGTGGTGTCCACGGATGCTCCTCTGCCTCCTGCTGCTGCTGATACTCCTCCTCCTTCTTCCCTGGCGTGGTTGCTGCGACTGGTAGAACGGCTGCGGATGCTGTCGGGTGATTCTTTGCTCATCTTGACGGTCGATGGTTCTGAAGAGAGGCTGACGGCGCCGTCATCTATTTCGATGGGAACCTAAGACAAAGGGAGTGTGACAAAGGGTGTGAGTGTTAAGTGACCGAAGAAAGAATGAACAACAAGAGGCAGGAGCAAGAGGAATTTGTTATGTAATATGTAATATAATCACGCATTTATATAGCGCCTCTTCGAGATATCTGCTCAGAGGTGCTATCTGCGCTGGTCTTAACGATGTTAAAAGTCACAGTGAACAAGTAACCAAACATCAGTTTGCAAATCAAAGCGCGGTAAGCTGAAAATAGTAATCACTAGTGGGCCCAATGCACAAGCGTAGAACCAGCCAATTGATTCCCGTCAACAGCTGACAGATGGCATGGATGTTCAGAGTCTCTCGGCTAGGTTGCGTCGATGAGTAAAGCGGGAACACTGTCAACGTCGATCGAATACACGGGATAATTGCCTATTAAAGTTATTTAAATAACAATTAAATTTCTATCTAAGATAATTACAGAGAATGCGTTAGTGAAGAGAGGATTAAGACTGCAAGACATTTGTTATTTATTAATTGCCTGTTTTAGTTTATAAGTAATAACTAAATTCTTATCTAAGACATTAATACGCATGAGTGAGGAGAGGATGAAGACGGTGGAGAAGAGGAAAAGAAACAGAGAAGATGGTGCTGAGAATGGCGAATATGACGATGACGACGATGAAGAGATGGAGGAAGAGAGGAAAAAGGCCTTGTAATTACCAATTATTAAAATAACTTTTAATTATCAATAAGTTGTTATCGATTAGTATTAAGTAAGCAGCACTCACAAACGTCATGGTATCGTTTTTGAAATCGGCTGAAATAGCAAAAAACCAATTTAAGCTGGTGCCTCACCAGTTCATGTATTTATGACTAATATTATTATTATTACGAATATTATAGCAGACAATTTCAGAACACACAGAGAAACATATAGAGGTGGGAGGGGCAGAAGAGAGGCTGGGGAGGAGAGAAGGAGTGGGTGGTGGAGGGAAATGGGGAGGAGAGAAGGAGTGGGTGGTGGAGGGAAATGGGGAGGAGAGAAGGAGTGGGTGGTGGAGGGAAATGGGGAGGAGAGAAGGAGTGGGTGGTGGAGGGAAATGGGGAGGAGAGAAGGAGTGGGTGGTGGAGGGAAATGGGGAGTAGAGAAGGAGTGGGTGGTGGAGGGAAATGGGGAGGAGAGAAGGAGTGGGTGGTGGAGGGAAATGGGGAGGAGAGAAGGAGTGGGTGGTGGAGGGAAATGGGGAGGAGAGAAGGAGTGGGTGGTGGAGGGAAATGGGGAGGAGAGAAGGAGTGGGTGGTGGAGGGAAATGGGGAGGAGAGAAGGAGTGGGTGGTGGAGGGAAATGGGGAGGAGAGAAGGAGTGGGTGGTGGAGGGAAATGGGGAGGAGAGGAAGAGAAGAAGAATAGATGGTGAGAGCAGGGGCTGATTGGGTGGGCATGGAAGGGGAAGGGGGAGTAGGAATTGAGTGGTAGGCAGGCTGGAAAAATGGGAGGGAAAGGAGAGAAGAGGAGGAGAAGAGGGAGGTGTAATGGGAGCAGGATGGGAAGGGCGGGGAAGTAGACGTGGAGCTGGAGGGCAGGACAAGAGAACAAAACTTAATATTCCTAGGACGCACAAACATCTAGTAAATCAATAAATTAATTAATTATAGCACAAATTACGCTAACGGCAAGTATAGCCCCAATCTTAGGCGTGAGACGAGTGAACAGATGGTCCAGCGTTTTACAACCCAATTGACGTGACGCAGCTGAATAAGTTGGTGTTCTACTATTGATTCTGTAGTGACGCATTAGAAATTTGGAGATTACGATTACGAGAGTTCGCTAATCGGACCCGAAACCGCAATCGTCGAATTACAGACAGGTGCTCTACCGTACAGAAGTGAATGCGCACCTCGCGTCGATTGCTGCTGCTGCTGTTGATTCATCGTGGCTGTCTCCTTGTCACGCAGTCTCCCGTTGCCGACGGTTCCATCCGCGGGAACAATAGTCGTCAGGCGCCCATCCATCCTGCTGAAGTCATCTCCGGATGAGACGGGGTAGGGTGCGTCCTCCTCGAAGTAGAAGTCGATTGGAATGGCCTTACGACGGATCTTGACCTTGAAGCAGTAGGTCAGGTGGGACTTGACGTAGATGACGAAACGGTTGATGCGGTCTATGGCCTCCTGGAGCTTGTTGGGACCCTCCTCTGCCTCGGACTGCTTGAGGGTCTCCGCCCCGAAGGAGCTGAGAAGCAGGGCGAGGAAAAGGTTGAGAACCTGGAGTGGGAGAAGAATAGGAGTAACGAATTGAGGAGAATTGGTGTGAAATAGGTAGAGGATGAAAAATGATGGGTGAAATAGAAGTAAGAAGAAAGTAGATTAGAAGGCAAGAGTTCAGACAAGAGGACAAGAAACAAAGAGAAGTATCAAGTGGACGAATTTAAAAGAGGGAAGATCAAAAAGGAAAGAGGAGGAATATCAAATAGGTTTTAAATAAAGAAAGATCAAGAGGCAACGAGAAAGATCCTAACAGAGAGTTGAAGAGGAAGAGAATGATTAGGATCGATTAGGAAGAGGTGGTAGGTTGTAAGGAGAATGAATGAGAAAATGGCGGAAGAGCTAAAATGAGCAAGACGAATAAGGAGCAGCAGGAAGGATGAGAGCGAATGATCTAAGGGCGAAGGGGGAGTGAGAGCGAATGATCTAAGGGCGAAGGGGGAGTGAGAGTGAATGATCTAAGGGCGAAGGGGGAGTGAGAGCGAATGATCTAAGGGCGAAGGGGGAGTGAGAGCGAATGATCTAAGGGCGAAGGGGGAGTGAGAGCGAATGATCTAAGGGCGAAGGGGGAGTGAGAGCGAATGATCTAAGGGCGAAGGGGGAGTGAGAGCGAATGATCTAAGGGCGAAGGGGGAGTGAGAGTGAATGATCTAAGGGCGAAGGGGGAGTGAGAGCGAATGATCTAAGGGCGAAGGGGGAGTGAGAGCGAATGATCTAAGGGCGAAGGGGGAGTGAGAGCGAATGATCTAAGGGCGAAGGGGGAGTGAGAGTGAATGATCTAAGGGCGCTGGGGGGAGTGAGAGCGAATGATCTAAGGGCGATGGGGAGAGTGAGAGCGAATGATCTAAGGGCGAAGGGGGAGTGAGAGCGAATGATCAAGGGGCGAAGGGGGTGAGAGCGACCTACCACCAGGTTTCCAATGATCATCGTGAGCAGAAAGAAGGGCACGCAGAACATGTTGTAGAAGCGGATGCAGCCCCACATGTTCTCGATCCACTCTCCACAGAGGATCCGGAAGACAATCATGAAGGAGTGCATGAAGTCCTTGAAGTGCCACCTCAGGTCCTCATTTGGGAAGCGGTTCGGGTCGTAGTAGCCGCCGAACACCTGCATCCCCATAACGGCGAAGATGAAGATGATGATGGCCAGAACGAAGCAAAGGTTGCCAAGGGCACCCATTGTTCGACCAATGATGCTGATCAAGAGGTTCAACGTCGGCCAGGACTTGGCCAGCTTGAACACACGCAACTACACATCCAGAAACGACAACGGTAACAGGTTATGGCTAAAACTTGAAAAGGTAATGACGATAGATTCAGGTAAATTACAAGGCATGTATGTCTGTGTTTGTTTGTGTGTGTGTGTGTGTGTGTGTTTGTGTGTGTGTGTATGTGTGTGTGTGTGTGTGTGTGTGTGTGTGTGTGTGTGTGTGTGTGTGTGTCTTCCAACATATCGACATAATTGATTTCTTTCTCAATAATGACATTCAGTTGTTGCATTATGTGAACGCAAAAAGTCCATTCTGATACGTTCTGATAAGCTCAAAAAATAGGTTTAAAGCAGATGATGCATGCATCGTATTGTAAACGTAGGCCTAACTGTAATTTACTTTTAATTATATTTGCAATTTTCTGTTCTGCCCACCTAAATTATGGGTTAGAGTTCATCGTAATGTTTGTCTTTAAAAAAAAATTCGCACACTAAATTCTTGTGTGCGTTCGCTCCACGGCCAATGCGCGAGAGCACATGCGCGTAGCTTAGAGGGAAAAACTACACGGGTTCGGTCCTCCTTCTTCCCTTCACTCATCACTGTCGATGCTAATTCGGACGTTCGCCTATGAACTTCTAAGGAAGGTCTTGTCAAACACAGTTACAGCACCGTACCAAGCTACAATTGCGCCATGTGCCTTCTGTTCAGCAATAATTTGAGGTTCCACATTTTTGTTACCTATCAAAATTTCGAAAATAATAATATAAAATTTATTTGAATACACAGATAGTTTTCCGAAGAATTCATTTTGGATAGATAATAATAAACATTTTTAAAAGAAACTAAATATAATGATCTACAGAAATAACAATATTGAGGTCGATTAATTATAGCCAAACACAATGTTGGCAAAAACTTAATGTTTTCGTAGAAAACAGACAATTAGTAATAACTGAAGACGTAAATTTAAAAAAACATGGGTTTTTAAACCAAAGTTACCAAACAACAATACATAGATACGTGCAAATGATTCTTGGTTCGGTGCTGCACAGTTGTTCTGTATTGTAATTCCTACCAATCGGAAGGAACGGAGGATGGAGAGACCCTTGATGTTTGACAGACCGAGTTCAACGAGGCTGAGGATGACGATGACGAAGTCGAAGCAACTCCATTTGTCTTGAAGGTATTTGTAAAGACCCAAGGCCAACACCTTCAGTCCGGCCTCGACGGTAAAGATCACCGTAAACACCTGGGGCACAGGTAAGACATCCAATCTAAATACACCTAGTGCAGTGAATGCACAGGTAAAAATCTAATCTAAATACCAAGTCGCAGGTAAGAAATATAATATAAACAGCTGAAAGCAAGGTAAAGATATTCTACTGAAAATACCTGATGGGAAGTTAAGAAATTTCCAATCTAAAAACACCTGATGTATAGGTAAAAAGTCTAATTTAAACAGCTAATATAGTTAAAGATATCTGATTAAAGATGCCTGAGGGGTAGCTATGATATTTCCATTCCAAATACTCGGTCGCAGGTAAGCAACTCAGTCGAACTATTCGAGCGACAGACAGCTTACAGACTAATGTACCCAATGCTCTAATAGTTCATTTCCAAATGTCCTAATGGACCTAATGTATTATTTTCAAGCTTCATTGCCGAATGTTATATATAATGCTCAATTGCCACATGGTTCCTTAGATCTACATGATCCCTTGGTAATTCGGACTCGGACAGCTCTTGCCCAACATCGCGTTGATGCATCTGTTGGTCTTTTGCCTTGGAATGACATGCCCTCTCTAACTCGCACTCTAATTTTAACTTGAAAGTGCTTTTGCTTCTGTTCACATAAGACTTTTCTTTTCCCACGGGGCTTTTCGCACTGAGAGCGCCTCCGATTAGGTCATACAGGGAACAGTGATTGGATTGTGGGGTTGGGGGGTTGGGAGGGTTCAACTCTCCAGTTCATTTTTCAACTCCGCCAGTCAATTCTAAAAATTGCCTTGGGGTGTCAAGCAAACCCCAGATCAGCTTTCAGTGTAACATACACCCACAGTTACCCTCTACAATTTAGCCTGTATAGCGGTTCCAGCTTCGTAAAAATTCTAGTCGCGATATCTGGACATGCGACCCCTCAGTTCTAATTTGACAATTCAGAGAGGCGCTAAAGAAATGTGTAAATACAATACAATACAAATTGTCTGTTGTACCAAAGCACGATCGCCTAATATCCTACTGTTGTTACATTGCCTAACGTCCTAATAGTGTTCGATTGCCACAAACCAGATTGCCAGCTGTGAGCATCGATATCATAAATGGACTCATGTTGTAATGCTCCATTGCCATGAAGACGGTGTTGACAACGATGCAGAGAGTTATGAAGAGATCGACGAAGGCGTCCATTATGAAGAGTTCCACAATATGCGCGAACTTGTACCAGGCCGGTGTACATTCCCATCCGAACATCAGCTGCATGCATTTCTCCTTCATAAACTCCTTCTTGTTCATTCCAGCCTCGTAGCCAAATAAACCTGCAGCATAAAACCGTTCTGACGATATATTCAATCGAGGTAGAAGACCAGTGGTTAAATTCAGTCGGATCTGAGATCAGGAATCTTGGATTTGAATCCATCACTCAACCATGATATCCGCCACCCAGCCGATGAGATCCACTATCTGAATTCATGTTTCTTAAACAAATCAACCATAGGCACCTTGTTTGACATATTTTATGCATATCCGAATAGCAAATACCAATTATATCTGTTATAGAGTCGCCACTTATAGCCTGGCTTAGGCTTAAGTTTTAAATTTTAAATATGTGGAGATCCGGCATCCCTGCATGGATGAGACATATAACCAATGGGCAGGGCCTACTGCAACGATAAAAATACGGGAAGTATATGTACAGCAATGCATGATTGATTACCAATATAATATAAGTGGCAACAGAGTGGCAACTGACAACTGACAATTATGAAAACAAATGATGTATTTCCGTACAGCAGCTAAGGAACAAGGGAGACACACAAAGAACACGCCCCGTTTCAATGAGGTCACTCTGTATATGCGTAATGTCCACGTGGTATTCATAATGCTCCTAGAACATGCAATATCTGATCTCTGAGTCAATAGATGTCAGTAAAGACTCTATTACATTTCTGAACCTAGCAAAAAGCGTTTGACACGGTTGACCATGATATATATTTATTTAGTGCGTTGCTCTAACCTGGTTTCTTGTCTGCGACCTGCTTTGTTAAGTCTTTCATGATAAGAATATCTGCAGTCGAAGATAAAAGACAAAACAATTGAAGATCAATCAAAACAATATTATATCATCAAAGAACTTAGTGAAACAATGAAGGAGCTAGAGAAGGTGTCTTACAACCAGAGGTAGGATACCCTACTAACTGACGTACATGCAGTTGTCTAGATGTCCTTATTTGTAGCTAAAATGGTGCAACAAAGCTGCGTCGTCATTATCATCATCTTCATCTTCACTATCTGCATCACTGTCATCAGCGTCATCATCAATCATCATCATAATCGTGGTCGTCGTCATCATCAGAACAATCGTTCACTCCTATTCACTCCGTTCAGCTGCACAAACTAAATTTATTGTATCCCGTTTCTGGACTGCTATCAGTCGTACATTCTCAGTGGCTGGTCCTGCGACATGGAATGGGCTCCCTAGTACGCTTCCACAAATACCTATTGATCAGCCTCCCACGTTTTTCACTACTCTTAAGGCTGTTCTGTTCGCCCGGGGTTGAGCCTGGAGCGCTCCTCAGCAGGCAAACTCGAAGAGGGGCTATATATACCGTAATTGCTGTAATAACAATAATAATAATAATAATAATAATAATAATAATTGTTATTATTATTATTATTTTTAAAATTATTATTACTATTATTATTATTATTATTATTATTATTATTATTATTATTATTATTATTATTATTATTATTATTATTATTATTGTCATCATGGTTGCCATCTCCGTGATAATCGTAATTATGGTCATCATCAATACTATCACTATCATCGTCATCGTCACCGTCATCGTCATTATCATCGTCGTCGTAATCATCATCGTGACGAATGTGATATGTATCGTAACCGTCATCGTAGGCAAGAAAGAGAGAAGAATGCGTGCAAAGAATGGACGAATGAAGAAGGTGATGGGATGAGATGACCTTGAAGGTCGATGGTGGCCGCACTGGGTGTTCTACAGATGAATGGATTGTCAAGGAAGGCCTTCTCCTTGCGACCAGTCCATGCGATGATGCCACTCGACTGATCCTACCAGACAACAATCGACAACACAACGACAACTGATGTAACAGCAATGAAGAAGGCGAAGAAGACAACAACAATGAAGAAGAAAACAAAGAACAGAGATATTGAGCAGAAAGAAAGGATATAAGAAGAGAGACATCTAGTAAGACGCACAAATTAAGGGAGATATATTGAATGGGCTTATAAGAAAAGATACAGGAAGAGAGATATTAAGTAGTTAAGTTTGGACACAGATAGAAACATTGAGCAGAAAGAACAGATACAGAAAGAGTTAGATATCAAGTAGTAGACTCAGAGCAGATGTGGAATATAGGTAGTAGGATAGTTCGGCTTTTGACGCAATTTGCATTCGTTAACATTTTAAGCTATGATTATACTCTGGGCAAACTGCGTCAAAAGGCTCATTACCCTACTACTGATAATGTTGAAAAAGCATCGTATATCGAACCTTCTTCTTCTCTGGTTCCGGTGATAGTTTCCTTTTCCGGTGGATGGTCGAGGCGTTCCAGTGAAAGTGGGTCGGTTCGGTGATCCTTTGAGGCAGGCGATGGTTGTAAAGATCGAATGCACCCCGACTGAACTGCGACGGGGGGTTCTGGAGCAGGCAGCTCTCCGGGCGCCAACTCCCTGCTCCGGTGAATCGACTCTCCAGCTGAGTCATACGGTTGCCACCTGAACTAAGTCTTGGCCTTCGAACAATAAGGACAACGACAACAGCGGTGCAACAACCATACAACGTGTATTTGACAACAACGCAAGGACTTTCCAGCATCACACATGCCGTGTGATGCTGGATGATAACTGAATTTTCATCATACCGTGACGTATACTT
>OY365812.1:39058951-39061451 GCA_959347315.1 Bimastos eiseni | reverse complement strand
CGACATATTATCGAAGTCATCCCGAAGGATCATACACCGATAGCGCAGTGACCCTTGGTAGAGCTGGAGACCAACGAGGGCGAATATAGAGAGCACGAAGACAGACAGGATCATGACGTCTCGCAGTCGACGCACCGCTTCCATTAAGGCACCAACAATGGTTTTTAGACCTACACGCACACACGTAGAACCACGAAATCATAGCTGCACATGTCGACGTTTGGGGTTTATAAAGGCTCTTCATAAATTGATATACACATGCGTTCGAACCAATTCAAGCGAAAATGGCGGAAATGAAATGATTAATAACGAAATTCAAGTGGAATAGGGAATACTGAACTGTTGAAAAGGAGGAAAACTAAGAAAAGAAATTGAGGGGTAAGGGAACTAGGATGAGGAGGAGGAGGAGGAGGCTGAGGATGAGAAGGATGAGGAGGAGGAGGAGGAGGAGGAGGAGGAGAGAAGCGAGTAAATCTAAATGTAATGTGCACGTTATGTTTTCTGTAACGAACCTATGATACTCGAACCACCTCAGTTTTCAACGAGGAGTAAGCAAATGACAAAGAAACTGTTGAATAAACTGAGACAGACATAAAAAGAGATAGACAGACAGACAAGCAGACAGACAAATAGATAGACAGACAGACAGACACAGACAGACAGATAGAAAGAGACAGAGACATATAAACAGAGACGGATATACAGAAAGAGAGACAGAGACATAGTGAAAGTCGAAGAGGAAGGCGAAGAAGAAGAAGAAAAACGATAGAAGAGGAGCTGGAAGGTTGAGGCACGCTGAAGGAAGGACCATGTGAAGGAAGACGAGAACTGAATGATGAGGTGAGAACAGGTAGAAAACTGATTGGAAGGCTGAAGCAGGTAGCTACGACTTGAAGCTGGACTCACCTGGTACAACAGCGACTGTTTTTAGGGCACGCAATACTCTAAAGGTTCGAAGAACAGCTACATTTCCTAGCTCGATAACCAACTGAACATATCTGAAATAGAACGACGACTGTCATGCCATGCTGTCAACGTGTCCTCCAACTAGACATGTATCTACTAAACAGCGCTACAAAAGTACAATAGAAGACGATGACGGGTGAGGATCCAGGAAGGAGGATTAAAGGATTAGGAGGAAGAGAGGGGGAGGATTGGAAGGATTAAGAAGACAAGGATTAGAAGGAGGACAATGAGGAGGAATAGGAGGAGGAGGAGGAAGAGGAAGAGGAGGACAATGATGAGGAAGAGAGAGGAGGATAATTAGAGTAAGAGAGAAAGAAGATGGTTAAGGAAAGGAACAAGAAGGCGAAGGCTGTAAAAGATCAGGAGGAGGTGGAGAAGCAGAAGAAGAAGAAGAAGGAGGAGGAGGCGAAAGAAGAAGAAGAAGAAGAAGAAGAAGATGGATAAACGGAAAGAATTTGGGAAATGCGTAGGAAGAGGGGAGGTATGAGATGGAGAGAATAGGAAGAAGAGGAGAAAAATGTAGGATGGGAGAAGGGAAGATTAGGTAGATGAAAGGGATGAAGAAATTACAGAATAAGAGGAGGAATGGAACTAAGAGGAGAAAATGTGAGAACCATGATGAGGGAGAGGAATTGGAAGAATGAAGATTAAGAGGATTAGGCGGATAAGAATGAGCAGGATGACGTTGTAGGAAGGAAAAATGAAGAAGATTGGAAAAAGAAGGGAAGGAAGGGAAGGGAAGGAAACAGAAGGAAAAAGAAGAGACGGGAAGGGAAAGGTGGAGTATGGAAGGGAAGGGATGGAAAGAGAAGGAAAAAGAAGGACAGGAGGGAAGGAAATGATTGAAAGAATGCAGGAAATGGAAGAGAAAAGAAAAGAAACCAAGGAAGGAAAGGGCAGGGTAGAAAAGGGAAGGGAAAAAACAGAAGGAAAGAAAAGATAAGGGACCGACTACCTGTTGCAAAATTAATTTAAGCTAAAGGATGGAATTGATAAAACAAAAACAAATTGCATAAGATTCGGTGTAAACAACTTAGTTAAGATCCACTGATAGTAGTACCACTTCGAAAACTTACCATAGGACGAGGAGATGAAAAAGTCTACGCTACAGAATCTCATAAAAATGCACTTTTATATAATTACACGCTGAACGTGTTGAAAAGAACGACGAACGAACGGATATATTTGTATCTATAGGATCGAGTATTTGGATCCAAAATATCGGGTAATTGGATCTGTGGAATCGGCAATGAGGACCTAAAGGGAGGGGTAGAGGAGGATCTAACAGTACTAACACTGCAAAACGATTTAACAGTGTGCAAAACTGGTCTAAAACTCGTGTGGAGTATTAATGGATTTTAAAAATGCAGTAGGAAAAAAGGGTGTCAAATTACCCATTCAAACGACGGCATTGATTACGCGTCGTAATATAATAATTATCTATACACATTATAAAGAAGAAAATCATGTACGTAACTAACTACAAGTATGTAAGTTCGACAAAAATTTCTCATCAACTACACTGATTGCTCCC